>LPNX010477306.1:415455-507955 GCA_001517045.1 Pseudotsuga menziesii
AAACGGACCGGTTATCTCTATATTGCGGACGCTTACTTCGGCCTCCTCACAGTTGGCCCGGAGGGTGGGTTGGCCACTCCTCTCACCACCGAAGCAGGAGGAGTTCCTCTCGGATTCACCAACGATCTCGACATCGATGACGATGACAACGTTTATTTTAGTGACAGCAGTCTCAGATATCAGAGAAGGTATGTACTGCAAGATATCAGATGTTTTATTTTCATGAACCAAATCTTTCGATATAAGTGAATTCATGTGGGTACTTAAGCTGGTTTTTACGATATTGCAGGCACTTCATGCAGGCTGTTTTCTCAACAGAGTCATCCGGGCGTGTGTTAAAGTTTGATTCTAGAACGAAAGAAATAGAGGTTCTGGTGCAAGGTCTCCATTTCCCAAATGGAATTACTCTAAGCAAAGATCACACCTTTTTTATCTATGCATCTTGCGCGGGAAGGTATACATTCATGCCTCTTGTTTCTAGAATGCCCTGATAATTGTTTCTCACATAATAATTGGTATGCCCTTCAACTTGCTTGCAATATCTTATTGTTAAAAGACATTTAGGTATACCGTATGATCCTCCATCTTGGTTGACTAATTATAGAGTGAAAGAGGTATTTCAGGCTGAGAAGATACTGGCTCAAAGGTCCAAATGCAGGAACTTCTGATTAATTCGCCATTTTGCCAGGCTACGCTGACAACGTTAGAACCAATGAGAGAGGAGAATTCTGGGTGGCAATGCACTTCCGTCGCAATGCAATGACGCACTTCCTGGGATTGCATCCTCGCTTGAGAATGTTGTTTCCCAGACTACCCGTGTCTGCAGAGCACCAATACAAGGGACTTGTTGGTGGAACAGTTCATGGCATTATAGCCAAGTACAGTGCCGACAGAGAGCTTATTGACGTGCTGGAGGATAGCCAGGGAGGGAAGAGAACAGTGAAAGCAGAAAGAGAATTTTTCAGGACGAGGAGGAATACTTGCAGGCGAAGAAGGGTACCGTGCGTCAGTTTTCTGGGAGTTGAAAATTGCTTGTTTTGCAGATCTCGGACTTGGTTATTTTAGAAGGAAAACAGCAGGTCTTTTCCCCAATATTTACAGTGCCATTATTTTGGGCGAGGAACAACTCACATAACTTCAATTGCAGCTGCTTAGCGCCTTAAGCAATTTGTTCGGGATTATGGTCACAATGCATTAGCAGAGCTCGAGCGTAAGTGGCGGTGGGTAAGTGGCAGTGGGCGGTCGTATGAGGAGGGAATTGTGTTGAACACTAAACATTAAATGTTAAATAAATAACATAATAATAAAATAAATGCTGATGTCATAGTAGCCATGTGTCAAGTGAAAACCAGATACCAAACTTCAAAGCTGACATCATTCCTGATTGGCCAATTAAAAGTTGACAAAATAGCAAAGGCAAATATTTTTCTTAAAATTTAAAATATTTTTTGGCAAACTCCAAAGCTAAACTATAGAAAACAGATTTTAAATTTTTGGTCAAAGGGAAACTAATAGAAGGTCAAAAGGCAACCGATTGCTATATACCTGCTGTGGCAGATATAATAAGTTACATTATAAAAAACATAAATTTATTTTTATAAAGTTTTCATTTGATAAATTTTTGGTCAATGCACTGGTTAATATAGAGTCAATGCTCTATCCATTACAATATACCTTGCTGCAGGCAGGGATAATAAGATGAGTTTGATATATTATTATAATGTAATTAGTTTACTATATATTATATATTTATCATTTAAGTATGTATGTATGAATTTGACCTTTGAATTTGAGTTTTATTTTTTGTTTAAATAATATATCAAAATATTTATCATATTGGAAGTCACTTTAAAGTGTTTTATTTAATAAGTATTTAAAAGTATCAAGTATCTAAAAATTATATTCAAAAGTATTTTATGTTTATTTTTTTTTGTTATGAGTATGGTTAACTATGGTTTTGTATACACCATTTATAATTTAACAAGTAGATATCTCTAACTCAAGCAATGCCACTTTAGCCATAAGGGATAATGCCATTTTCTAGAATGTGATTCATTATTTTAAAGTTGATTTTGGTAGTACATTTTTTGTATTGAGGCTCATTTTAGACTTCAAAATTCCCTTAATGAGGGATCATTCCCTAGATCCACAACTATTGAACTAACTGAGAAACCATCCATGTTGATCCAACTTCTCCCTTCATGTTTACAAAGCACTCACTTCTTAAAATGCATAAAAGGCCTTTTCTTCAACAATTTTCTCACCACGGTTAGCATCACACGGTTCTTCAATAACAGATGCACTAGCTATATGTTGTCTATCTTTGACATTTCCATTGGGAATGTCATTGGATCGCTGTCTATAGTTCCAAGTTGTACGGCCTAGCTTCATGCAATAATGACATTCTATTTTTTCTTTATCTATTTTATGATCCATAGCAGTTGTTTCTTGCATAGATTTCAAGTTTTGGTGAAGTATGTCCTTTTGTTTCACCTGAAGTAGTTCTCTTTTTTTCTACTAGCAATGTTGCAATCATTTTGTCTAGGTTTTGTGAAGGTAGATGACAAAGGGTAAAGATAGCAGTACTGTACTTAGGCGACAAAATGTTAAGGATATTAGCCTTGGCATCCTCCTCATCAACTATTGTCTTGACTTCTACAAGATGTTTGACCATAGATCTTAGATTATTGATGTGGCTTGACACGATGTCTTTTGCTGTCATTTTAAAGCTGAACGAATGTAATTTTAGGGAAAATGTTGCATTCAATGCTTGTGCCCCAAACAATTTATTCAAATCGTTCCATATATCTTTGGGAGATTTATCCAAATCTACATTATGTAGATTTGAATATGAGAGGGTAAGACCAATAATGACTTTTGCCTTATCATCTTTGTTATGCCATTCTATTAATTTGTTCGGATCTCGAGGTGTTGGTTTCGTTCCTTTTATAATACCCTAGAGATTCTTATCCTTTAACTGCATCTAGATCTTCACTTTCCATGTGTGCAAGTTGAAACTAGAGTATTTCTCTAATGGCATCTCCATGGCTGAACAAATTTGACGTCTTTGGCTTCACCTGCTAAAAATAATTACTACTGGAAAATAAAACAAAAAATAGTTGTTGGAAAAGTACCACTGTACTTGATCTTATGGACTGTATAGATCTAATTCTCCCTCCAGTAAATGGTGGATGCTCTCATAGAAAAAAAAAGCGGTGAAAAAAATTTCGACGGCTGGTTAAAATCAACTGTATAGAATTGTGGTAGACTTTAGGCATGATTAAAAAAGGAAACGACAATTATAGAAGACGATGAAAACATGGCAACTTATTCCTTTCGATGAAAACCATTCGACAATTGCTACTCTAAAATGTCGGCTCCTAAAATGTAACTCAACTTATTTGCTAGCAGATTGATGCCAATATCACTCAAATACGACTCAAATACAATGTTTAATTGTAGTGAGCATACACAATGCCTCTAATTGGAAACAACTCTTCTCTACATGATTTGTTGTGATCTTGCGGCTCTAATCATGGTGGTTCCTTCTCTAAATCACAATTCAATTGTTTTGGCAATTTCCCTAAATGCGACTTTAATAACAACAACCAAGTTTTAAATGAAAAAGGTGGCTGGGAAATAATTATGGATCAATCACGTGTGGCAGCTATATGAAATTTGCATGGCTAGATCGTGGGTAGAAAAGAACAATAGGTGGCTGATAATCCTAATCCACTTTTTTTGATTTTTCAGTGATCTTGAAATGTAAGAGAAGAGCATACTTCATGGAATACTCCTAGGTGGCCTCTCTCTTTTATATCATGTTAGGAGAACTAAAAACCTTAGATATGAATACAACACAGAACATGAGAGAGATAAACACAACAAAAAATATGTTATTATTATGACTAACTGGTGCATCATTACAATGAGGGTCCCTATCCTTATAAAGAGGTTGAGAGACCAAAACCATAACTGAATAAAACCCTAGTTATTTAACCTAAAATCACTAAGGTGACTTTATTACATATGTAGCTTTATATCTTAACAAGTTAAGTGAATTCATTCATTTCATAACATTTTTCCTAGCCATGTTTCATTTCACTAGCCAATTCATCCATCCCCTTCATTTCCCCTTTGTAAATGATCTATTGTTGATAACAACCTAAGTTCTCATAACTATTATTTATGAATTCCTTAGTAAAGCTAAAATAGTCTAGTACTCTCAGGTTGATGCTACTAAATGTAAATGGAAAATATGAGAAATACTCCTTTTTGCAAAAAGTTAGGTTACCTTGTCCCAAGGGATCACAGAAAGAGGTGCAAGGATGGATGACCCATGACCACTTCCTTTGAAGGCACAAGGATGGACGATCCATGACAACACTTCCTTCGAAGGCACACATGTAGAATAAATATTTTAAACCTTAACTGTTGAAAGTTACAGATGACACTCAATTGCTATGATGATTAATTGCGAAGACCCCTTTCTTTCTCTAAGTTCACACTGACTTTATTCAACCTCACCTACTTTAGGAATCTAGGTTATGCAAATTAACTCAAGGTTTTCACATGTAATAAGGACTTTAAAAGGATCACACAAATGTTAGATAGGATGCGTAAAGGTTAATTAAGCCATTGGGTTGTTAGAAGGATGCAATTTTATGTTTCAAGTATTATTTTCATATTTGAAAATGTTTCCTAAGTTATATGTTGGTTTAGCCTTTACTAGTAGAGTTTTTATTCATATACACATGCTATGACACTTAATGTGGTATGTTTTGATGACTATTAGGTTGATTATGTCAGCGCTACACTTGGTACACATACAATTGACATTTCCTAGCATTTGGACGAGGTCGTTCCCCCTTTTTCATGATGGAGACCTCCCTATTTGGTACATGGGAGATGATTAATCTAGTTTGGATCATTCTACATAAATGTTGGACCTTGCTTCATCATATTTGTATCAATTGCAACACAATCCAGAGGATTCTTGGATCGCCAGAGTTGTTTTTTAGGGAGCAGTCCCACATGTGGGGACCTTGGGATGATTTGTTGAGGATTTTGAGGACAAAAATTTAGGGTTTGAACTTATACTTGATCTTCTCACCATTTGGAACATGTTTGGAGGAGAGTGATACCATTTTTGAGGTGTTTTTCTACTTATTGGTCCATTCTTGAGGCTAGACGTCACCTTTGACTAAGCTTGGGAACACATTTAAGGATAGTGCTCTAGTTTGTCGAGCCTTATTGTTGTATGTGGCCATGTATTGGCCCATTTGAGGATATTAATCCCTCTCTAGAGCCTCTATTGCACCATTCTCTCACAATTGACCTTGACTAGGTACTGTGGCACCCTTGGTATGAGACAATGCCAGTTAGTTAGCATTATTTTATACTTTTTTACTATGGCTAGAGGATTTGTGATACTCCATAGGTTAAATCTATTGTTTTGATACATTTAATATTATTTTTTGGTGAAGGAAGTTGAGCTCCTATCCTATACAAGGGAGCCTCTTCCTCATTGTATATTGTTGTTGGGTATTGCAGAATAATACTATCTTTCATCTTTGGCTCTTCGCTCCTGGGGATTTTCTTATATTGTGGCATAACTCGTGGATTTTAATCTTGAGTTGACTTGTGAATTTATTGCATTGTAAGGTTAATTAATCTAGTCCATAGAAGAATACATTTGTTCTATTGGATCAAGTAGGAAAAAATCTATTGTCTTGCTTGCATTTGGCATCTTAGGAGGTGTACATGTTCAAGAGTGCATACGCTAGGGTACAAGTTAGGATATCTTAATTGAAAGTTTATGCTAAGGTGGAATTTTCTTAGAAATATTTGCAAGAAACTTGAATACTTTGAAGGCTGGGAAGAATTTGTCATGTTTTTTTATTAGCGTTCCAACCAAGTAAACCAAAACAAGGTCCAAGGAGAAGTGTTTTAAATATTCCATTTACCTAGGAATTGAAGGAACTAGTCAACACTCAATTTCTTCAACCAAAGCCATAAAATATATTCCTTTTCTTTTTGGGTCTAAGGGTTAAACGTATTTCCTAAAATCTTAACAAATATTTAGATTTTCACCAAGTCAAGTCACGGTAAAATTCTCTTGTTCTAACATCTTTTAGGCTTGAAAATTGTGAGTTTTATTTTCTGTTTTCTTTCATTGATTTACTGCAAAAAACATAAAACATAGATAAAACAACCCTTCCGGGTTTTCAATTTCATATCTTGCTCAAGGCTTTCATGCTATGATATATACTAAATTTTAGGGTTAGAAATCTGAGTTTTATTGCTGGTTTGTGTGGTTGAATTGGCTAAATTTGTAATTCTATTAATTTTGTAAAGTATTACAGCAAGTTCATTTTCGTTTCTTGAATCTTTTTAGCCATCTAACATTTATAAATTTTAGTTTTTAATGCTTAAATTTTTTATTATAAATTTCTTGGTAAATTCTGAAAATTTTCTAAGTTTTTTTTGATTAATTTTACTACTATTGTAAACACATTGGAACACAAAGAAAATAATTATGGATATCCTCTTTATTCATTGCTTCATTTTAAAACAATAAAACACTTCATAACAGCAATAAACTTTTAAGTGTTCGATTTGGTTGATCTTGGTTTATAATTTCTTATTTCATTAAGCACATCGACAAAATTGTCTACTCCTAAATTATGGAATATTTGCTTGATTTAATTTTTCAATATTGCATGTCTAATTCAACACACCTAATGGTTAAGTGTATCTTTTAAATTTCCATTTTTTTGTGCATTTTACATATTTATAAAATCTTTATATTGCACAAGCTCTTGATGTTGTTCCGTATTTTATGAATCATGGATGTATGAAACATTGTCATTTGAAACATTTATTTTGATGTATTGGAATTAAGTTATAAGGCCTAAATACCATACTAGGATAAATGATTTACATCTATTCAAGAAATTTGGAAAATGTCACATTAATAAACCCTTGAGCGACTATTTTTTTGAAAGATTTTCTCTCAAGCAAAGACTCACATAGGGACAATTTTCATAATCTCTTAAGATAACTTGTCTCATGTACAATTTCGTTTTGTGGATGTATCTTAATCATGGCAAATGGAACCACTTGTTTAATCACATTTTAATTTCAAGTCTTGTGAGTTACTTATTACAATTTCTTTTCCATAATTGACCTTGCCAAATGTTCATGGTTTATTTTACATTACATCTTTGCACATTTCGTTTTAAAGTATTTGATCTATTGTGCTACTTGATATCTAACATGGTTAAATATTGTTGGAAAGATTAACTCAATAACGCACATCAACCTATCTTAATTAAGTTGTCTTTTCCCTTAGCTTTCTCTAAACTTCATCAAATCAACCCATAGGGAACCCTCCCTTGACCTTAAGAGTTGGTCTAAAATTGCGAAGTTAGAACTAAGGTGACAGTGGTGATTTATTTTGAAGTTTCCCTTGATAGCACTAGTGGATTAGGGTTTTTCCACCTATGTGCTAAATAAAGCTGTAACATTTTGGCGCCGTTGTTGGGGATAAGTCTTTTGTACTTGAGTTTGAAGGACATCCTAATATTTTGATGAGCCTTACTTAATTCACAATCCAATTATCTCATCTCATGATTCCACCTAGAGAATTCGTGCCTAAGTGGTACTGCAGGAGGATCTAAGCACTTGTTCCCTATGTCCATGAACCAAAAAAGTACTACATAGATAAAATAAAGGTAGTCCAATCCATCATTCAAAGTAGTCTTTCTTATTCAACTTAATCTAATCCTACATCTCAAAACATGGCTATTACTTGGCTAACAAATTCCTACAAGCCTTTTGATTTCTCAAATATTAATGGTTATCTAAATGATATGGAAATGTTGATTGAAAAGCTTCTCGACTTTAGTGGAAATATTGCCATATCCACTGTAGAAAATTTGGATCATTTTAGCAAATGCAAAAGTGTTGAACCAGTTAGAGGCCTTGATGTCCTATCCAAAACTTTGCCTCAACACCGAGCAATGGAGCTTATAGATGGTTCCAAAGCCTTCGTGATACAAATATTAAAAATTATGACTATGAGTACTTGAGAAAGATTTTTCTTGATCCATGGGAATAAAAAAAACATTAGGTATGCCTTGAACTCTTTGAAATGTGCAAAGAGGAAGTAAGATGAGATTGTGGATGCGTTTAATGCACAATTTAACAAATTGGTTGATGTCATTCCTCTTGATTATGCCCCTCAGCCTCCTACAATTCTATTATACTAGATCTATAGCTATCAATGTCAATTTATAATGTTCCTTAACCAAGCCAATCCCATAGGTATCAAGGACTCCCAAACTAATGTTGTCAAACTTGAAAAATATTGGGTAGAAGTTGGAAGTCTTGATGCTTTAACTAATCCTAGGTCTATCTAGCCTAAGGTTGAACCATAATTAAAAACTATAGCTGAGACATCCTATGACTAATATGATTAATAAATTGGAAACAATCATGGTACAAAGTGATACTGGAATCCAAAATAGGTTGGCGAACTTGGGAAATTCCCAAGCACAACTTAAAAACCAACCTAGAGGAAATAATGATAACTGGAATAGGTCAAGGGGAAATCAAAATCAAAATCAATATCAAGGTCACGATAAACAAGTTCCCATTCCCATGAACCCTAACAACATTGTTGAGGAATATTCTTACTTTTGATGTTCCACTTTCCATGAAGATCATGATCCTAGAGTATTTCCTAGAAACCAAGAATTCATCAACCAAGACTTAAGTTGTGAAGGATCTAGTCAATATGTCCCCTCAAAAATTGTGGGACTTGATATGGTATAAATTCTATAATGGTCAAAACCTATAATGTTTTTGAATCTCAAATGAAGCAAATCAAGGATAGGAATGTGGATCACATGGAAGTTGTTTTGAGTCTAACTCGAAAGTGTTCCTGAGAAGAAATAAGGAGGAAACATAAAGCTGGAGATGTAGAAAATTATCAAATGCAAGAAAAGGGAAAGGAGCTAGGAACAAAAATGGATAATTCAATACCCCACCTTGAAGTGGATCAAACTAAGAAAACCATTGAAACTCCCAAGCCTCTTGAGCCTAAAAGGTCACTGCATGTGAGTTTGGGACCTTAAACATTAACTTTGTTGGAATATCAAGCAATACTGAGAGCGGGGTGGGTGAATCAGTAATGGTCTACCTTATTAAATTTTTACCACTTTAAAAAATAAAATCAACAATAGAAACTAAACACATTATTTTATCGTGGAACCCCAATGAAAAAAACCACAAACACTTCCTATTACTGCAAAATTATATTTACAAATGGTTTCTGTTTTCTCCTATAGATAAGGATGCTACAACACCCTATTCACCATAAACTACTGGAAGGAGGCTACGACCTTCTGATTTATCAGCTACTACTGAAAGGATGCTTCGACACCCTATTCACCAGCTGCCAATGGAAGGAGTCTACGACCCCCTTGCATGCACGTTTCCTACGTTAGCACCTCCCAACCACCCTTATATGATAATTCGATCTTTGACTTCTGTACACCTATGAATTTCTCAATAGAATGTACAGAGACACCTATTTGGAAGTTTAAAGCAGTATTTATATACCCTCTGTTAGAATTAATATGCCATTGATCTTCAAGAAATGAGTGCTATTAGATTCTTAATTATTTGTAGTGAAAATGAATGAATAATACCCACTGAACAAAACAAATCTCACAAGAAACAAACAATAATTGCTTAGTATACTTACAGTATAAACTTCATTAATCCAAACAGTATACAACAGTGTTACATAAAGGAGAATTCAAATCACGAGGAATGATTTCGAATCTACCAACTCAAGACTATTTGCATGGTTAACTAGAAGTGTCTAAATCAATATCAAAGTTCAATAGGCTAACTACAGATGTCTAATCCAGTCTCTCAATTAGTTACAATCAATCAAACCAGTCTAACTACAGTGGTAGGTGACAAGTAGTTGAGAACTGGCACCTTCCCACATGAAACCATGCATAACTACCTCTAACTGAACTGGAGGATATCTAACTGAATCTTACTGAAGCATAACTAAGCTTGACTAGTCACCAAGTGCCAACAATTGAAGGAGGTTGGTGTCAGGACTCCCAATGGCTCCTAAAATGTTGGGATTGGTCTAGGAGGCACCTAAACTGATGCATGATGGTGCAGTCAGCTCCAGTTAGCCTCTATCGGTGTTCCACAAACTCTAGTGAATGGTACATGTGAACCCATTAGGCCAACTGGACCCAATGGTACTAGTGGACCCAATGAATAACTAAATGACTCCTAAGTTAGGAAAATATAATCTAATAGACAGTTTGGACAAGGGAGGATTATAAATCCTAACACCCCCCCTAAATCCTAACTTGGACAATTGTGGGATGTGGAAACAAGGCCAAAAGTCGCCCATTTACAATCTAGAAGATAAAAAATGTTGCTAATAAACCGAGGAAATAGGGGAAAATCTCATGGTAACCCCCCCCCCCCCTCAAAATAAGCAGGAATTAGGAAAAACAAGTTAAAAAACTTGCATAATCTCTTGATGCAATTTGCAGCACTATGCAACAACAAAGAAGTATTCTGGTTCTTCTGTGCAACAACATCCCGAATCTGTGCATGCGAACCTCTGAATTCAAACTAAATGACTATGTCTAGAGGAATATTCCTCTTTGGAAGAAGAAGAATATGCTCAACTGAATCAGAAATATGGAAAACTGCTAGATGAAAACTTGACCCATGCAGAGCAACAAAAATCAACTGATAAGGGAGAAAAAGTGTTTGAGAGTTCGAACCATGTGAGGAAATCCCAAGAAACTGATATATTGCAGCCTTGAACATCAAACAATGTGAGGTAAAATCAGCCCCAAGTGTTAGGAGCAAGTGTATAGGTGAATACATAATGTCTCCATCTTTACTAGTTCTGTGAGGAGATGAGCATGTGATCAAATAGATAGGTAGAGAAGCCCTGGTGTTATCATGTAAAATGGCACTTCTCCATCTTACTACTGACATCCAATATGTCGAGACACAAAAGGACAAACTAGATTGAAGTATCCAAAAAAGTATAGATGGGCATGACTTTTGATACATCATCTCCTGACCAATTGAATATTTTTTTTTCAGACATTAGGACTGCACACACGACTATTTGCATAGCGATCCGTGTGTCAAACGCGAGTATGTGCATTGCAATACGCGT
Organism: Pseudotsuga menziesii; assembly: GCA_001517045.1. Taxonomy (NCBI): domain Eukaryota; kingdom Viridiplantae; phylum Streptophyta; class Pinopsida; order Pinales; family Pinaceae; genus Pseudotsuga; species Pseudotsuga menziesii. The sequence goes on from LPNX010477306.1 coordinate 426,695, forward strand.
GTACATTGCAAACGGGGGTTTCCTTAAAGAAAGGAATGTGTCATACATGACTTGCCTATATCAATACTCGTGTGTACCTTAATTTGAAGTTAAAAAAATATAAATCACGATTAGTCAATATCAGTTGATCCCCATCATAACTATCTCAACTGTCTCAACCATCCTAACCTTCAAAACCTCTATATTTCCCCATGTATAAATAGAGGGAATGGAATGGGGCTAATCAATCATTCTTAGAAGAGAAAAGTTATGATGGTGGTATGCCTTCAGACATCGTGAAGTAGTAGAACTCAGTTTCCTTGGTTTACAGAAGGAGTACTTGTTTCAGAAGTTGGGTTGTAATCTCACCATTCTCTGTTTATTAACAAAGAAAGTTTCTTCTTCCAATATTGTGCACTCTTATATATGTTGAGTATTGAATTATCTCATTATTTTAGTGTGAATATGTATTTCATTAACCATTGATATATATATATATATATATATATAAGATATTTGCAGGAAGAACTTGTTCTTTGCAGGTGATTGGAGAAAGCCCTGGAAGCTATGGAAGCAACTGGAAGAGGAGAAGAAAAAGCTTGGATCAACCATCATAAACCAGGTTTGTCACATTTTCTTCCTATTCCTATTTCAACTTTTGCATGGCTGATTGTCTGCAAGTCTAGCTTAGTAAGCTGGTAACCCTAGAGACCCTAGGTTATAAGGGTGTGTTTTCCTGAACAACAGAACTTGCGACTCCGCTAGGGAGTCCAACCTGGTGTGGGTCTGTTCTTTAGGTTCCATGGCCGGTCTTTGTTCTTTTTTGATTATGGGTGTGATTTGTCTGCTTTTTGCCTTTGATTTCTAGTTTGGCATGTTCAGGGCCTGTCTGCTAGTCCTTTTTTCTTTGAAAAACATTTAGTAGTACACGCAGGTTGTCTTGTTGACAGTCGCATGTGTCACCTTGTACATACGGGTTTCATTCTAAACAGTCGCGTGTCACATGCAGGTTGTCCTTATAATAGTCACGTGTTTCCTGTAGCTTTCTTTAGGTTCATAGGGTTTTGCTTGTCCTTGTTAAGTTGCCTTTTGAATTCTTGTGTAGGTCCTGCTTCAGACATGATTCTGTGAATCATAGGTCTGTACATCACACATTATGCTTGATCTTTCAAGTCCTTGGGTTCTTTGTATTTGAATTTCTTCATTTTGTGAATGTTGTTGGTCCTTCCTACTTGGATTTTTGGGTTGAATGCTTATGTTCTGGGTCAGTGATCAAATTTTTTGAATACTTTATGCTCTGCACTATTGTTTGTAGTTTGAGTTTGTCATTCTCTTTTTTGTGGATCTAGTAAATTTTTGGGTTTGTTAGTTTCGCCAAGGCTAGGGTTTGTTCCATTTCTTCTTGTCGGTTGAAGTGTGTTGATTTGGGATCTGCTTTACATCATTCACTGATATATGTTTAGATTGGTCAATTGGACTCAAGTTTGCATTTAGTTGCATTTGTAATTTTTGAATTTTTTTAAAAAAGAAAAGACAAAATTTATACTTTTTGTATTAGGTTGCATCTAGAGAGCTTTTCGTTATTTTTCATGAGAAATAAAAAATTTAAAGTTTTGAATTTTCTCATGCTTAGTTTAAATTCATTAGCTTTCATTTTACAAAAAGAAAAGAAAAGTTGGCATAGTCGTTGCACCTTGCTTTGAATTTCTAGTTATTACATCATTTCTGCTTTCTTTTTCTTTATTTGACAATAAATTACGGTGTCTAACCATTTTTACCTCGTCTACATCATTGTTCCTCTGTGGATAGGGCCTCCTTTTCATGGGAACCCTAGTTTAGAACACTTTACTATCTTTTGGTACCCATGCTGCAATTTTGATAGGTTTGCAGGAGCCTTATTACTACTTTTTCATGACAAAATGAACCTTCATTTTGCATATTTTTGCGAGCTATCCCTGTTTATAAGGATCCCCACCCTTATGGAGCTTCTTTAGGCCCATGTATGACTCCTCAAAATAGACTTGACTGCTGAGTAAACTTGTCCATTCAAGATCTATTAGAATATGTGAACGAGAATCCACATTGGTGGTAGTTTATCGCTTTTTCGGACCATGTGGAATAATACAAAAAAGGAGCACTCTCTTTTTTGTGGAATTGAGAAGGCCATTCTTAGGGATAGGTTTATCACTTTTCTAGACCTGAGGGAATACACTTACGAAAAAGGAACACCCGGTATGAGCTTAGTTTTCTCTTTTTCATGCTCTAGACCTAAACATGAAAAAGATTTCGAGCGTACTTTATGTCTTTGTCATGCTCGTTAAACCCTAAAGAAGAAAGCATTGAGTTTACTATTGTAAGCCCCATTTCTCATAATCAAATGGATATTTCCGAGTGATCTTTCCTTCCTTCACACTCATAAAACTCAGGATATATGATGCTTTTGAAGGAGCATTGGGTAGGTGGTAATTTAACCTTTTTCAGACCTTCCTGATTAAGTATGAAAAAGGTGCGCCTTACTTATTTGGAAGCTAAGAGAGTTCTTCTGTGGTTTGTTTTATACTTTTCCAGCCTCGGGAGACTAAATTGTACGGAAAATAACCCCCCTGGAGTCTTCTTCGAAGTTTTCAGACTCTCAAAATATGAAAACACCAATGAGCATGTACTAGTTTGGGCTTTCAAAATTCACGAATAAGTAACTTTATCAAGCATTATTCTCTCCCCTCTTCAATCTTGTCAAAAATGAAGAGAGACCTGAGTTGACTTTCCTGGAATCATTAAAATTTAATAGGAAAGATAAGGAATAAGTACTCTCTTTGGGTTATAAACAGCGGCAACATGTCCTCCTTGAACATAGCACTTTCTGAACTTTCCAATACTCATGTTTCAGTTTACACTTTCACCTCAACTATTACTTCCATTTTTTACTCCACTTTTTATTTATACATGGGGAATCTGATCATGTCTCTTACATGATATATAAGTCTAGTTGTCCTATCTTCAAGTTAAAAGCTTCCTTGGGTCACCTCTGTGTTGTGCTCATTGTTCAAGGATTCATCCCTTCATCTAATTATTATCCTGATTCCATCATTATCCTATTTTAACTATTACTTGTGTCTACCTTCCCATATCCAGTTCCTAGTCACTCTTGTGATCTGTTGGAGGATTCATTACCTTCCTCATCACAGTATGGTTTCTCATCACCACTTCACGAAGATGAAGACCTAGAGTTTTGACGATGGTACCTTAGGATTCACTACCATTATTGGTGAACTCCTTTTCTTAAGTTGTCAATTCCATCATTTGTCTGAAATCCTGTTGAGTTTCTTCCATGTTCGACTTCAACACATCTATTCACATGGTAGCGATTGTACTGGTTCCTTTGGATTTTGACGAAGGCCTTAGGTTCACCTTTCCAACCTAAGATGCATAGGATTATGTTATGTTAAGCTACACAACTTCTAGATTTTGAAGACTAATCATTGTATATTGTGGCTTCGATCCACCTTTGTAATATACGTGGTCTTGTTACCCGTATCATATGATATATTCAAATATTGTAAAGGAGCTAGTGTTCCATTTTATTGAACATGGCATCCTCGGATATGATTTTGTATAGGACATTGATATGTATATGTTTCAGGTATCTCCTCTGCTGCTTTGGACACTAGGGTTCTCCAAGATTAAAAGATTGTAATGTATTTCGGCCATCGCTTCCCTCTGACGTCACACATTAGGGGGAATATGTTATCATGTAAAATGACACTTCTTTGTCCGAGTACTGACATCCAATATGTTGGGACACAAAAGTACAAACTGGATTGAAGTAGCCAAAACATTATAGATGGGAATGACTGTTGATACATCATCTCTTGACCAACTGAATATATTTTTATTCAGACATGAGGGTTGCACACATGAATATTTGCATAGCAACTCGCGTGTCACATGCGATTTTGTGCATTGCAACTCGCATGTACATTGCACATGCGAGTTTCCTTAAAGAAAGGAGCGTGTTACACACGAATTTACTATATCCCTACTTGCGTGTACCTTAATTTGAAGCTAAAAAAATATAAATCACGTTTAGTCGAGATCAGTTGAGCCCCTAATCATAACCATCTCAACTATCTCAACCATCCTAACCTTCGAAACCTCTTTATTTCCCCATGTATAAATAGAGGGCATGGGATGGGGCTAATCAATAATTCTTAAAAGAGAAAATTTATGCTGGTGGTATGCCTTCAGACATCTTGGAGTAGCAGAACTCAGTGTACTTGGTTTGCAGAAGGAGTACTTGTTTCAGAAGTTGGGTTGTAATCTCACCATTCTCTGTTTATTAATAAAGAAAGTTTCTTCTTCCAATATTGTGCACTCTTATATATGTTGATTATTGAATTATCTCATTATTTTAGTATGAATATGTATTTCATTAACCATTGATATATATATATATATATATATATATATATATTTGCAGGAAGAACTTGTTCTTTGTAGGTGATTGTAGAAATCCCTGGAAGCTATGGAACTGGAAGAGGAGAAGAAAGAGCTTGAATCAACCTTCATACACCAGGTTTGTCACATTTTCTTCCTATTCCTATTGAATTTCTGCATCGCTGATTGTCTGCAAGTCTAGCTTATTAAGTTGGTAACCCTAGAGACCCTAGGTTATAAGGGTGTGTTTTCCTGAAAAACACCTGGGACTATGGAGAGCGAATGCTTGAGATCCATAATCTGATATAGCTTCAGAAATAACGAATGATTCACAAAATATAATATCATCAAACTCATCAGAGGAAACTAACATCAAATCCCTAGCAACAGGTTTGAAGGAGATTTGCGGTACTTGATTTGTCACACCAAAATTGATGAGACTAGATACAAGAATGACCGAAGGCTCTTGGAACTTAAAACCTAAACCAAATAAGATAATATCAGATCCAAATAATTTCATATCATATCCAAGAGTGTGGAACAAATCCAAGTGCTTCACCGAGATGGAAGATGCACAATTTTCTCCTTCTTCAAGATTCTGAGTACTGGTGCATTCAATCATGTAGGAATTTCCTGGAAGCTAATGATCCATCGGACCTCAACTTGTGTGCATTACAAGTTTATAAAGAATGTGTTTATCAGTTTGCTTACTTCATAAAATAGCATTAACAGGAATTAAATGCTTAAAACAGAAGTGAAATGCAAACTGTAATAAAACCAAGCTAAAACAGAAAGAGAAACAGAAAAAAATGAAGATGAGAGTCACAAACAGAAGTTGATAACGGAGTTCACCCCCTTTACTGGGATACATCTCCGGGTCCCTCTCCAATGGGTACCGATCCAATTAATGGTTTTAAAATGGTACAAAATGGTTCTAGAATCAACTTCAGCAACTGTAAACAGAAAGCTGTACAAAGTCTTCAAGACCTCTCTTCTAGAAAATTACAATTAGCCTTCAAAAGGAAAATAAAGCTAAAGTATAACAGAGAATGTTGAATCCCACAGAAACAGCCTCTACTTCACCACGAAACTCTCCTCCTAACAGAAACACGATACTCTGTGCTCTAAAAACCTGCCCCTTTAATGTGGCCATAATCGCCTTTATAAAAGCGTTTAGTCCCTGGATAAGTAACGGTTCAACTCGTTTTATCATCACAGCTGTTATCTTCTTTATTATCGTTACAACCATATGCTAAAAATGAACCATGCAATCCCGCCGAATCGCTGCACAAGCGTTATGTTACCACGACGTTCCATATCCCCAATATAACGTAACCACCAGCTAACCGCACACCCAATGCAATAAACATTTGATGTTACCATTTTATCTGTGGGGCTTGCTACAAATGTCGCAGCATGTCGTAGCATCCACAACGTCACAACATCCTCAAATGTTGTAGCGCATAACTGAGCTCCACAACGTCGCAGTATCCTCAAACGTCGCAGCACATAACTGAGCTCCACAACGTCGCAACATCCTCAAAACGTCGCAGCGCATAACTGAGCTCCACAACGTCGCAGCATACGTGACTGCATGGGATTTTCATGAACCAGGCGATGTTCCACTCGACGGTGCGCAAACTGCGTGGCCTATGCACAACTGCGCGGCTCATGCAAACTGCGTGGCCCATAAGGCTAGTCTCGCACTATGTTTAGCATATGAGTTAAAAACATAGATTAATAAACATTGTACCATATTGGATCAGTGTAATTTTTGAAGATGAATAATCCACCAGATCATTCCTCCCCATTGGAGAGCTTTTGGACCACCAAAAGCCCGAGTCATTCTGCAAGTAAGTGAGGGTACAACTCCCTCACTTTTCCAATCTCCATCCATCTTGCTTTGCTAGGATGCATGCCTTTAAGCCCCACTCGAAGGTACTCAACATTCCCCCTTCGTGAAGTCCTTACATTTCTGTCAAGAATAACATCATCTTGCAACTCTTTCATGTATTCAGGTGCCATATCATCAACTGAAGGAATCTGTATGTTAGTTTCCTCATCCATGATCATAGGAGGCTCATACAATTTAAGATTCTCAACATTGACAACTGAATAGATTTGCATGTATGGAGGTAAATTCAAGCGAAAATCATTAGTACCGATCTTTTCCAAGATCTAAAAAGGACGATACCTGATAGGCTTAAGCTTTTTACCTTCACCTTTCATTCTTTCTTTGGTGATATGTAACCAAACTCTGTCACCGACCTGAAATTGATGATCAACTCGATGCTTGTCATGCCTGGCTTTGTACTTTCCCTGGCTCTTCTCCAACTGTTCCTGAACTGCCTGCTGCACCGCTTGGATTCTCTGAATGAATCTTAGAGCTTTATCTACATCATGATGTCAATCCACTGCATCTTTTCCAAAAGAGAAGTCCATCGGTGTTTTTGGCAAATACCCAAAACAAGTTTCAAAAGGAGATCTTTTCGTGGAAGAATGAACTGCATGATTGTAAGCATGCTGTATGTACTGTAACTGCTCATCCCAAAGTTTAGGATGTTTACTACAATATCCTCTGAGCAGCTGAACCACGGTTCTATTTACTACCTCTGTTTGCCGATCGGTCTGTGGATGAAAAGCTATACTTTTCTTAAGTTTAGTATCCATAAGCTCCCATAAAGTTGACCAGAATTCTCCCAAGAACCGGGAATCCTGATCAGATACAATAGACATGGGTATCCCAAAATGTACCCAAACATTCTGAAAGAATAGATGAGCTGTTTGTTCAGCATTGATCTGTTTGTTACATGGCATTAAGATACACATTTTGCTGAATCTGTCCACAACAACATATAGGTAATCATGACCTTTTCTAGACATAGGTAGTCCTCCGACAAAGTCCATAGAAATGCTTTCCCAGGGATGAGAAGAAACTGGAAGAGGTGTGTACAAGCCCAATTTCCTATTGCTAGGCTTACTTGTTGCACACATAACACATCCTCGTATATATTTAGCTACATTTTCTTGCATCTGAGGCCAATAACAATGATTCTGCAATACAGACAATGTTTTACTTACACCAAAATGTCCTGCAATCAATGAACTATGTGCTTCTCGGATCACATGCATTCTCTCTTTCTCTGGAATACAGAGTTTATCGAGATGATACAGGAGTTGATTATGCACATAATAGTTTTCTTCCTGTTTACCATGTATCAGTGAGGCATATATGTTCTTAAAATTTTTATCTTCTTCATATTGTTCAATGTAACTTTCATGTGTTAATGAACTGTTTTGAAGAATGATTGAAGCGTTGGTAGGTGGCCTCGACAACATGTCTGCTACCTTATTATGGATTCCCTTTTTGTATTTAATTACAAGATGAAACTATTGCAAGAATCCCATCCATATTAAATGCCTACTTTGCTGTACTTTAGTTTGAGATTGAAGATATTGAAATGGCTGATGATCAGTATGTATGACTGTTTCTTTTCCCATTATATAATGTTTCCACTTCTTCACACTCTATACTAAAGCATATAATTCTTTGTCATAAGTCGGATAGTTACTTACCGCAGTAGAGAATGTTTCTGAATGGTAACAGACTGGCTTCCTCCCTTGCATCAAAACGGCTCCCATGGCAAACCCGCTGGCATCGGTTTCGATCTCAAATGGCTGTTGCAAATATGGCAACATCAGAACTGGTGCTGTGCTAATCCTTTCCTTCAAAGTGTCGAAGGCTCTTTGATGCTTGCCTCCCCACTGGAAAGTTTCTTTAACGCTTGTCAACGCATGTAATGGAGCAGCAATGGAATAAAACCCAGAAATGAATTTCCTCCAATATTGAACCGCACCCAGAAAAATTCTGATTTTAGTAACGGTGCTAGGCCATGGCCAGTTTACAATGACAACAACCTTGGCCGGGTCCACTCGCAGGTGGCCTCCACCAATAATATGGCCCTTATATACTAAAGAAGTTTTAGCAAACTCACATTTACAAAATTTTACATATAGCTTCTCCTTCCCCAGTACATCTAAAACTTTCTTCACATGTACAATGTGTTCTTCGCAGGTTTTGCTAAACACCAGGATATCATCCAGATATACAATTACAAAATCATCAATGAATGGATGAAAGACCTCATTCATGACCCGCATGAAAGTAGCAGGTGCGTTACAGAGCTCGAAAGGCATCACAAGCCATTCATACAAACCCTGTTTTGTTTTAAACGCTGTTTTCTAGGCATCATTTTCAGTAATATGGATTTGATGATACCCACTACGCAGATCCAATTTTGTAAAGTAAGTTGCATGTTTCAACTGATCAAGCAAATCATCAATGCGGGGAAGAGGATACCTGTTTTTAATGGTGATTTTGTTAAGGGCCCTATAGTCGATGCACATCCTCCAAGACCCATCCTTCTTCGGAACCAAGACCATAGGAGAGCCACAAGGAGAAGTGCTTGGCTGGATGACCCCCTTCTCAATCAGCTCCTGAACCTGCTTCTTGATTTCCTCATTCTGCATTACAGACATCCGGTACATGGCTATGTTCGGGAGTGGCACATCTTGCTGGAAATGTATCTCATGCTGAATTTCTCTCTTTGGTGGTAACCCTTTCGGATCTTGAAATAAATCATCATACTAAGAAATAATTTCAATCTGTTCAGATTTATGTTTAGGATCACATCCTTCAAAAGATTTAGAGATCTCATCATTTTTCACCTTAACCATCATTAACACAAAATTCTTACTAGCATTTACCAGCCTCTTCATTTGTCCTGCAGAAACTATTGCTAGATTTGTATTTGTCTTATGTGATCGTACAATATATTCCACACCATCTTTAAAAAGATGACACTTATTCTGCTCTCTATAAAAGGCTGCTTTCCGGTCATACAAATATGGACTCCCAAGTACAATTCCACAAATGTCAAGTGGTACTACATCCAATTCTACCTCATCCATAAACTTTTCAGTGATTGCAAATTTCAAAACACATTTCTTTGTAACTTGTAATTGTGTATCATTAGTAACCCAACCAAGAGGATAGGGTTTTTCATGAAGCATAGTAACTAAATGCAATTTCTTAACCACTTCTTCTGATATCAGATTTACTTGTGAACCACTATCAAACAATGTATCAATCTTTGTGTGATTTGCAATGACACGAACATGAAACAGTGAACTTCTATTTTTATCATTTTGCTTAGAAGTAGATGGAAGATTTGTACTTGCACTAGAACTTGATTTTGCATCAATGGGAAGTGAGATACTTTTATTCTTACCCTGGATTCCGACAGCTGTAACCTTTGTTTCATCACCTGAGTCGGATCCCAAGTCTTGAATAACTGCTGCAGTAGCTTTTGCTTTGCATTTATCTTTGTTTCCTCCGTACTTCTTTGGCCTTAACTCCGGATGAAGTTTCCAACACTTAGAGACATCATGTCCCTTTTGACAATGTGAACATGTAGGCTTTTCACCCTCTTTCTTAATAGTAGCCATCTTTTTTTCCCCCTTATCTTTACCTTTCGATTTGCTGTCAAATTTAAATGATTTCTTCACAAAAGTATCATTAGCATGCTTACCCCTAGCTTCTAAATGTGTAGCTTGAACACATACATCATCCAAATTACTGGGGTTAAACATCAACAAAGTATGTCTCAAATAAGAATGCATGCCACTAATGTACTTAAGAAGAGTTTCCTGTGTATCTAATGAAACATTCAATGCAATAGCCCTCTTTCTGAATTCATGAGTATAATCTTGAATGCTTTGTCCTTTAGCTTGTCTAAACATTTGCCAACTCATGGTTAATTGTTGAATATGTACTAAAGGATAAAATTGCTTCCTTAATACTTCAATTAATTCATTCCAAACTGAAATTTTACCGTTCTTTCGAAGATCTTGTTGAATCTTGCTCTCCCACCAAGTAAGAGGCATACCACTTATCCTCAAAGTGGCCAATTGAATCCTGGAAGGGTCATCATTAATGCCCTGCACCTTGCAATATACTTCAAGTTGCTTGATCCAATTGTCTAACTTTTCAGCATCTAAATCTCCATTATAAATTGGCAATTCAAATTTAACATCCAATTTGAAATAAGGCATATTAGGACTTGCATTATTTGAATGAGAAGTATGAGAAGAAGAGAAAGTTTGGTTAGTTTCAGGAGGATCACCATCACCTCCTACTCCTTTACCCTTTTCTTCCTTCTTCACTTCAGCATCTTTGGATTAAGATCCTTCTTCTTTCTTCTTCCTTTCTGCTCGTTCATCGAGTAGAATTTCCATCATGGCTTTCATGCTGATAAAAGCCTCCAAAAACTCAGTTTCAGAAAGAACAGGTTTTTCCCATTCTGTATGTCCTTCTTCCCCTCGTGGAGAAGACATGGTTCTTGAGAATGTTCTCCTTGAGCCAATCTCAGGATCTCTTTCAATTAATTCTCCTTCACCAAGCTTTAACCTGGACTTGGTAAGCATTCACAAACTTGCACAAGCAGTTAACCTGCTCTGATACCATAACATGATCCGTCGGGCCTAACTTGTGTGCATTAAAAGTTTATAAAGAATGCGTTTATCAGTTTGCTTACTTCATAAAATAGCATTAACATGAATTAAATGCTTAAAACAGAAGTGAAATGCAAACTGTAATAAAACCAAGCTGAAACAGAAAGAGAAACATAAAAAAATGAAGATGAGAGTCACAAACAGAAGTTGATAACGGAGTTCACCCCCTTTACTGGGCTACATCTCCGGGTCTCTCTCCAATGGGTACCGATCCAATTAATGGTTTTAAAATGGTACAAAATGGTTCTGGAATCAACTTCAGCAACTGTAAACAGAAAGCTGTACAAAGTCTTCAAGACCTCTCTTCTGGAAAATTACAATTAGCCTTCAAAAGGCAAAGAAAGCTAAAGTATAACAGAGAATGTCGACTCCCACAGAAACAACCTCTACTTCACCACGAAACTCTCCTCCTAACAGAAACACGATACTCTGTGCTCTAAAAACTTGTCCCTTCAATGTGGTCAGAATCGCCTTTATAAAAGCGTCCAGTCCCTGGATAAGTAACGGTTCAACTCGTTTTATCATCACAACTGTTATCTTCTTTATTATCGTTAAAACTATATGCTAAAACCGAACCATGCAATCCCACCGAATCGTTGCACAAGCGTTATGTTACCACGATGTTCCATATCCCCAATATAACGTAACCACTAGCTAACCATGCACCCAATGCAATAAACATTTGATGTTACCATTTTATGTGCGGGGCTTGCCACAAATGTCGCAACATCCACAACGTCGCAGCATCCTCAAACGTCGCAGCGCATAACTGGGCTCCACAATGTCACAGCATCCTCAAACGTCACAGCGCATAACTGAGCTCCACAACGTCGCAGCATCCTCAAAATGTCGCAGCGCATAACTGAGCTCCACAACGTCGCAGCATACGTGACCGCACAGGATTTTCACGAACCACGCGATGTTCCACTCAACGATGCGCAAACTGCGTGACCCATGCTATAACTGCGCGGCTCATGCACAACTGCGCGGCTTGCACAAACTGCGCAGCCCATGCATAACTGTGCGGCCCATACAAAACTACGCGGCTCATGCAAACTGCGCGGCTCGCGCAAACTGCGCGGCCCATGCGTAACTGCGCGGCCCATGCACAACTACGCAGCTCATGCAAACTGCACAGCCCATAAGGCTAGTCTCACACTATGTTTAGCATATGAGTTAAAAACATAGATTAATAACCATTGTACCATATTGGATCAGTGTAATTTTTGAAGATGAATAATCCACTGGATCAGCTAAAGATCAATGAGAGTGAATGGATCAATCCTAAAATCTTATATTCTTTCCAAAATATCCAAATTTGTATAAAATATAATATCATCAAATTCATAAATGAATACTGACATCAAATCCCCAGTAGAAATTTTGAAAGAGATTTTTGGTACTTGAATTTTCACACCAAAATTGATGAGAACAGCTACAAGTATTACTATAGGATATTGAAACTTAAAACTTGAACCAAATAATATCATATCAGATACAAATAATTTCATATAATATCCAATAATGTGGAACAATGGTTCCAAGTGCCCCATCGAAATGGTAGATGCACAACCTTCTCCTTTTTCAACAAAATTCTGAATATTGGTGCATGCAATCATGTAGGAATTTTTTGGAAGATCAAGATCAAAGAGAGTGAATGGGTCACTCCTAAAGCATGATATTTCTTCCAAAATATCCAAATATTCACAAAATATAATATCAGCAAACTCATGAGAGAAAACTGACATCAAATCACCAACAACAATTTTGAAAGAGACTTTTGGCACTTGATTTGTCACACCAAAATTTATGAGAACATCTACAAGCATGACTGGAAGCTCTTGAAACTTAAAAATTGAACCAAATAATATTAGATCAGATCCAAATAAGATAATATCAGATCCAAATAGGTTCATATCAGTTCCAAGAGCGTGCTCCTCCGAGATGGTAGATGCACAATTTTCTCCTTCTTCAAAATTCTGAGTATTGGTGCATGCAATCATGTAGGATTTTGCTGGAATCTATAGATCAATGAGAGTGAATGGATCACTCCTACAACCTGATATTATTTCAAAAATATCCAAAGTATTACTTTTATGCACCCAACAACATCATTAGAGATAGAGAAATCAAATTCCTCTTTATTTTCTGAAACAATCACCGGTAAACTATGCACACAATTAAAATAGAAGAATCAATGGAGGATTTTTGCATAGAATGGAAGGATATTTTTTCTTCGATAAAAGAGATTTGAATTTCTTCTCCTGGATCAACCATATGAGAATATGATATATCATAGGTCTCATAAAATTCCGGAGTAGCAGGAGGAGTCACTCCAAGGAGGTTTTCTTCAATTCGAATTGACTGTGTGGAAGATTTTGCTTCTTCTTCCTCTTGAAAAACTTCATCAGAGAGAGTAGAGGCTGATACTTTTGAATAAAAAACTCTTTTGATGCTGGGTGTGCTCTCCAAATTTCTATAATGATCCTCATTGTTCTTTGCAAAGGTTCTATCCAATTCTATCCCGAGATCCTTTCGGTATACAACAAAATCAATAAGGTAGTGCAAGCTTGGAGAAAAGGACATTCATATTCTTCCAAAATCTCTATCATCGTCATTTAGCAAGTCATTCTCATCTTCATAAGACTCTTTACCAAGTCCAATAGATACCTCATAGAGACCTTGTCTCTTTAGATATGAAATCATCTTCAATTTCCATTCTGAATATCTTGTGGATGGAGAAAGAAGAGGATCTGATAATATCGAATCCATATGAAGTTGTACCTGCAAAATATAACTGCAAAACCAGAAATAATTTTCACTATGTCATAATCAAGCCTTCCCTCTTGACATGTACACCTTTTCAGGGTCCTTCATGCCTGCACCACCACTCTGAATGAATTCAAAGGAAGCAAGGCACTCTTTGTGGGACTTCTAAGGAAACCCATTTGCTTCTGGTGTACAATGGAGAATAGACAGACTTGAATCTTACCTGAGGAGGCTCTGATACCATGTTAGAATTAATATTCCATTGATATTCAAGCAATGAGTGCTATTAGATTATTAATTATTTGTAGTGAAAAGGAATGAATATTACCCACTGAACAAAACAAATCTCACAGGAATCAGACAAGAATTAATCAGTGTAATTACAATATAAACTTCATTAATCCCAGTATCAGACAAAAATGTTACATAAAGGAGAATTTGGATCATGAGGAATGAATTCGAATCTACCAACTCAAGACTAACTGCATGGCTAACTAGAAGTGTCTAAATCACTATCGGATTTCAACATGCTAACTCTAGATCTATAATCCAGTCTCTGAATCAGTTACAATCAATCAAACTAGTCTAACTGCAGTGGTAGGTGAGAAGTAGGTGAGAAATGGTGCCTTCCCACATGCAACCATATATAACTGGCGCTAGCTGAATTGGAGGATATCTAACTGAATCTAACTGAAGTATAACTAAGCTTAACTAGGCACCAAATTCCAACAACTGAAAGAGGTTAGTGCCGACACTCCCAGTGGCTCCTAAAATGTAGGGATTGTTCTAGGAGGCACCTAAACTGATGCATGAATGTGCAATCAGTTCTAGTTAGCTTCTATCGGTGTTCCCCACACTGTAGTGACTGGTACATGTGGTCCCATTAGGCTAGGTGGACACAATGGTACTAGTGGACCCAATAATAACCAAATGACTCCTAAGTTAGGAAAATATAATCTAATAGACAATTTGGACAAGGGAGGATTATAAATCCTAACACCCTCAAACATACTCGTCATCTAAAAACCACATATCTTCATTGTGACGTTTCATAAACAAAAACCAATTCAAATTACTTCTCTGTTTATCATTTTTAACTCTGTTTTAAATTTATCAATCACCACCTTTCGCAATTTCCTTTCCGCAAAATTTATTTTTGCATTTGACCTTCCACAACTACCTTTCCGTAATTAGCCTTCTGCAACGATATTTCCACAATACGAGGGAACTCCTTCCTTCCGCAATTGTGGGTTACGGATTGCGGATCTGCTTTTCGACTTTTCTCGAATTTGCTTCTGCAATTTGTCTTCCGCAGCATGTCTTTCACAATCATGGATTGCGGATTGCAAGTCCGATTTTCGATGACTTCCACAAATCTCTTCCGCAATAGTTTTTTCGCAGTTTTAACAAGCATGTACCTTGGTATTGTGGAAAATATTCTAGACCATTGATATTTCTCTCTCTTATGATCCGGGTCGTCCAAATATTCACTTCATGGAAACTTAGAATTATAATACTTCTGACTTTTGCTTGGCCAACTATGCTATTTTGGATTCCGCAAATCTCTTTGGACTAATTAATCAACTATATTTTGTTATTCCTTTGTCATTACCGAATTCCTTTGACGTCAATGAAAATCATATTCAACATTCTCCCTCTTTGGCATTGATGGAAACAATTTCTTAATGTTCCAATTTTCTCCCCCTTTGACATTAATGAAAAATACTTCCTTCTGATAGCTCCCCCTGTTAACATATCTCCCCCCGACATGCTACCGTTTCTCCTTTTTATTCACTATAAGGAGATAACTCCAAATTTATGTCTAAGATTCTTAAATGCTTCTTTGGGTAGTGGATTCGTAAAAATGTATGCAATTTGTTATTTCGTATCAATATACTCCAATTTGACCACTTTTTGAGACACTTGCTGTTTTAAAAAATGATATTTGATTGGAATATGTTTTGTCTTAGAGTGCAGAACATAATTTTTGGATATGTTTATAATACTTGCATTGTTACAGTGTATAACAATGGGGTCCTTATATTTTACAAGTAAATCTTCCATTTTTTGCTTCATCCAAATGAATTGTGTTCAACATGATGCAGCGACAATATACTCGGCTTCTACTGTAGACAGAGAAATGGAGGACTTCTTTTTGCTTAGCCATGACACCAAGCAATATCCTAGGTAGAATGCTGCTTCACTAGTGATTTTGCTGTCATCAATATTTCCTGCCCAATCCGCATCAGTGAATGCTCTTAGAGTGAAGTTATTTCTTTTTGGATACCACAATCCATAATCCATAGTAACTTTTAGATATCTAAGAATTCTTTTTACTGAAACCACATGTGGTTCTTTTGGGGATCATTGGAACATGGCAACCAAACCTACAACCTGCATTACATCTGGTCTTGTAGCTGTTACATATAATAAACTACCAATCATCGACCTATACATTGTATGATATACATCTAAATATTCACCATCCTTTCTCAATTTACATCCAGTGACCATAGGAGTACTAATAGATTTGGATTCCTCCATTTTGAACTTTTTCAACATCTCTTTGATATACTTAGTTTGAGAGATGAAAATCCCCTTTTCTGATTGAGATACTTGTATACCTAGAAAGAATGTTAGTTCTCCTAATATTGACATTTCAAACTCCTTCTTCATTTATGAAGAAAATTTTACACTCAGAATTTGTAGATCACTTCCAAATATGATATCGTCTACATAGACTAGATTACTGTCAGTGGCACTTGTTCTATATCCTTAACGCTTTAAATAATTTTCAAGTCTTGAGAACCATTCTTTTGGAGTTTGTTTAAGTCCAAAAAGTACCTTATTAAGTTTTCAAACATAATTTCTATTTTCTGATAAGAGAAAACCTTTAGGTTTCTCAACATAAACTTCTTCAAGTTCTCCATTAAGAAATGCATATTTTACATCCATTTGATACACTCTAAAGTTCTTGTAGCTTGCAAAATCTAAAAAAAATCCTAATGGATTCAAGTCTTGCTACAGATGCAAAAGTTTCTTCAAAGTCAACACCTTCTACTTGAGCATATCCCTTGCATACTAATATGGCCTTGTCTCTTGTCACATGACCATGCTCATTCAACTTGTTTTTAAAAATCCATTTGGTTCCTATAACATTCATGCCCTTAGTTCTTGGAACAAGTCCCCAAGTTTGATTCTTCTCTATTTGATCAAGTTCATCATTCATAGAATTTTTCCAATCCTCACTTTTGCAAGGTTCTTTAAATGTTTTTGGTTCTACTATCTAAAGTAATGCTTGTTCTTCATCATAAAGTAATTTTCTTCTTGTCTTAACTCAATCATTGTCACCAATTATTTGATTTTCAGGATGATTCTTTTGAACCCACCTAGATGGTGTATTTGTGTCTAATCTTAAACAGTCTTCATTCTCATTTTCAAATGATTCCTCTTTCTCTTTTTCTTCTTCTTCTTTTTGTTGTTCGAAAACATCCTCTTCTTGTGAACTTTCTTTTTCTTTATCATCTATTTCTTCATCATCAGTTTCTTCAACATCCACACTTTCTTGGATTTGTATTCTTCTCAGTTTTGTATCGTCCACAGTTACATTTGCACTTTCTATGATATTGTGAAACCTTAGTTTACAACATATGTATGCCTTTTTGGTGGAAGAATATCCAAGAAATATGCCTTCATCTGTTCTAGAGTCAAACTTCCCTAAATTATCATCATCTCTTTTTATGTAGCATTTACTTCCAAAAACTTTAAAATATTTAACTGAAGTTGGTGTTCCAAACCATAGCTCATAAGGAGTCTTATCATTATTCACTCTAAGCAGTCCTATATTTTCTACATAGACAACTGTATATACTGCTTCTCTCCAATAGCTATCAGGAAGTTTTACTTCATTAAGCATAGTTCTAGCTTCTTCTTGGACTGTCCTATTCTTACTTTCAACAACTCCATTTTGATGAGGAGTTTTTGCTGTTGAAAACTACCTCTTGATTCCATGAGTTTCAAAAAACTCATTGAATTCATTTGAGGTGAACTCACCAGCATTATCTGATCTTAGACATTTAATCTTGAGATTTGCTTCGCTTTCAACAAGTGCTTTGAAGGCTTTCAACTTCATAAAGGATTCTGTTTTTTCTTTAAGAAATGTCACCCAAGTCATCCTTGTATAATCATCGATTAATTACATAAAGTAGGGTTCAGCTTGAAATCTTTTAGTCCTTGCTGATCCACAAAGATCATTGTGAATTATTTCTAATGGCCGATAGGTTGTATGCTGTTTGAACTTGAAGCTTGTTCTAAGTTTGTTTTCCATGAATACAATGTATACAAACTTGATTTGGTGGTTTTATGATCTTTGGAAGATTCCTTACAACTCCCTTCTTACTAAGTTTTACGAGATTGTCAAAACTCAAGTGTCCCATCCTTCTATGCCATAACAAACTTTCATCAGTTTGACTCATATACCATTGTTCTTCATTTTCTATAATATATACATTTCTTGGAGTTCTCACAAAATTCCCAACAAGTTTTCCTGAATCTTTTCTTCTGATTTCTCACTTCGTGGAATTGAATACACATATGTGTCCTTGATAACATGTTTGGATCTCACCTAAAAGATTAGTTTTAAGTTCTTTACAAGCAAAACATTTTCAACTTTCATTTTGTCTCTGAGAACCACTATACATTTCCCAATTAATTTAGAGGATAGATTATCTCCAAAAGTGACTTTCCCTTTTTGATTTATTTTCAGGATTATAAACTTATTTGGGTCTCCTGTCATGTGTTTTGAGCATGCACTCTCCACATGCCATCGATTTTGTTTTTTAGTTCCACATAGAGCTATTGAACATTCCACATCATCCTTATTTTTCCGAGTCTTCCTCTCCTCATTACCTTGATATTTTGTGGTGTCATTCTCCATAGGAATCACTAGTTTACAATTTCTTGCATTGTGTCCTTGATTACCACATTTGTAACATTCTATACTATAACTATGTAGGGGAGAAAATGAATTATAATTTCTTCCTTTTGGATTGATTCTAATAACTTCCTTCTTATAGACAGGGGATTGTGATGTGATGCCTTTCCCAATTTGAACCATTAGCTTAGAATTTCTAGCTATATGTCCAAAAATGTTATAGACATAACAATTTTCCAGAAAGAGTTGTTGGTGTCTGCTTAACACATTATCTGTCCTGCTTTCCTTTTGAGAAAGATAATTTTTTTGGTTGTATTCTTTTACAAATTGTCTCATAAGTGCATCACCATAACTTCCCTTATTTCCTTCTTTATTTATGACAGATGATTGTTTTGTCTTCTTTCCTTTGTCATAACCTAGTCAATTTTATCACTAAATGATCTTTGAAAACTTAGGATGCCATTCAGATTTTTTGAACTACTCTTAAACTTTTATTGAAAGGATTCCTCATTTTTCTTCTTTCTAAGCAAGATCAATTCAGCTTCAAAATTTTCTAATTCTTGCTGTCTTTTCTTGAGCTGTTGTTCTAGATTGTTTCCAACCATTTTTAAGTCAACAATAATTCTTTCTGCATCATTGTTTTTTTCTTCATATGAATTTTGGATTTATTTTACATCCTTTTATACTTCCCTTATTCTTTTGGAGCACTTACTAGTTTTGCTTCAAGATCTACCACGCCTTCTACTTCAACTTCATGGATTTTTATCTCTACTCCCATGAACGAGACTTCAACATCTTCATATTCACTAGGCTCATTTGAGAAGTTATCATCCATGGAATAAAAGGTCTTCTTTTTGTTTTTCCTTTTAAAAATCATTTTTCTTCTTCTTTGAATCTCCAAGGCACTCATCATCATCTTCTCATTTGGGATAAGGGAATTCGGAAGCAAAGTGACCAATTTCCACACAGTTAAAGCATTTTAATGGTAATTTCCCTTTGTACTTACCAATACCTCTCTTAATATTTTTAACAAGAAGTGATTTTTCATCATCAGAGTCTTCTGATTGAATCATTGTCTTATATTTCTTAGCTATCTTAGATGCTTTAAAAATTGTTTCCTCTTTTGAGAATTATCTTGCCCAATCCTCATTTCGTAAGCTACGAGTATCCCATATAGTTCTTCCATGGTGAGTTTGTCTAGATCTTCTCTATATTCTAGGGTGGAAATATTCGGATTGTATATCATTGGAAGTGATCTTAGTACTTTTTCAACTATTTCGTTTTCTTCTAACTCTGCTCCTATCCCTTTATTTGCATTAACAACTTCATCAATTCTGTCAATGTATTTTGAGACATTTTCTTCTTCCTTCATTTTTAGACTTTCTATTTGAGTTTTAAAAGTTTGGAGTTTGGCCCTTTCTACTTTGATGTCTCCTTCATAGATGGTCTACAATTTGTCCTAGATATCCTTTTCTATTTTACAACACATCACTTTGGAAAAGACTATTATGGATAATCCAACCAAGATTGCATTAACAACTTTAGCATTGTATCCAAATTCTTTTATTCCTTCAATATCCGTGGGAGGATATTTTGGATATATATACTCGGTTTGAACATACATTCAAATCTCTAGTCCAATAGACATTATATATATTTTCATCCCAATGCTCTAGAAAACATAATATTCTCCATTGAATATTGGAACCTTGGATGACATTTTTACTTGTTGATTCATAGTGATAATAGATATCTTCAAGTGTTTAAACTTTTAGTGAAGAGCCCGCTCTGATACCAATTGTTGGAATATCAAGTAATACTGAGAGGGGGGGTGAATCAGTATTAACCAATCTATTTATTTTTTTATAAGCTAAAACTAAATCAACAATAAAAACAAATCACACAATGTTATCGTGGAATCCCAAGAGGGAAAACCACCAACACTTTCTGATTCTGCAAAATTATATTTACAAATGGTTTATGTTTGCTCCTACAGACAAGGATGATACAACACGCTATTCACTAGCAACTATTGGAAGGAGGCTACGACCCCCTGATTTATTAGCTACTACTGAAAGGATGCTTCTACACCCTATTCACCAGCTACTACTAGAAGGAGGCAACGACCCCCTTGCAGTCTTGTTGCCAGCCCTAGTGCCTCCCAACCACCCTTATATGATAAGTCGATCTTTGACTTCTATACGCCTATGAATCTCTCAATAGAATGTAAAAAGACACCTATTTGAAATTTTAAAGAATTGTTTATATACCCTCAAACATACTCTTCATCTAACAACCACGTGACTTCATTGTGACTTTTCATAAAGAAAAACCAATTCAAAATTATTTCTCTGTTTATAATTTTTAACTCTGTTTTAAATTTATTAGTCACGACCTTCTGCAATTACCTTTCCGCAACGACCTTTTTGCATTTTTCTTTCTGCAATTGAACTTCTGCAACGATCCTTTCTACAACTACCTTTCCACAATTAACCTTCCACAACGATATTTCCACAATCTCCCTTTCCGCAATATGCGGGAACTCCTCCCTTCCGCACTTGTGGGATGCAGATTGTGGATCTGCTTTTTGACTTTATTCAAAATTTCTTCTGCAACACATCTTCCGCAATTGCAGATTGCAGGTCTCCTTTTTGGTGACTTTCGCAATAGTTTTTCTGCAGTTTTAACAAGCTTATACCTTGGTATTGTGGAAACTATTCTAGACCATTGATCTTTCTCTCTCTTATGATATGGGTCGTCCAAATTTTCACTTCATAGAAACTTAGCATTATAATTCTTCCGAATTTCACTTGGCCAACTATGTTATTTTGGCTTCCACAAATATATTTGGACTATTTAATCAATATTCTTTTGTTATTCCTTTGTCATTACTAAATTCCTATGATATCAATGACAACCATATTCAACAAACTTGAATACAACGTTTTCTAAGGTGCATGTTTTGATTCATATTTTAGAGTTGATTAAGGTGTGCATCTTGAAAGAACAATCCAAAGGAATTTTAGGACTTAAAATAAGTTGTCAAGGAAACTTATGAAGATTCCCTTGTAGTATTGCAAACAACGAACCAAGGGGGAACAAAAGGAAGCAATAATAATTTCTCCATAAAATTAGTGATAAATGATCTCTTACAAAACTGTATGTTGGGTGTTGGGGCTTCCACTAATGTCATGCATTTAATTGTCATGTGTCAATTAGGCCTTAAGACCTCTCTCCTTTATCATAATGTTTGTTACATAGACTCTAGGGAAATAAAATTCTCGGGTTTGATTAAATATTTGATGGTTAACTTATATACACATCTTGACATTTCAATCTTAATGGACATTCTTGTGATCAATGTCCCTTCTTTTTGGGGAATGATTTTATCAAGTCAATGGGTTTCTAGTTTGGGAGGTAGTTTACAAATGGACCTATCCTTTTCCATTATCCCAACTTGTGATGTAACATTATTTACTTTACATAATGAGCTCCGAAGGAGATATCATATGGAGGACCCAAAAGAGCTAATGAATGACTTCATTTGTGTGGTTGATGATGGTCCAAGAAATTTTGAAATCCTATTTCACACCTTGGTTCCAAAAGTAAATATTAAAATACAAGAACAAAATAACGAGGGAAACTTAGATGAAAATGGTGAGCCTAAGTTAGGAAAGGTAAAAGGTTGGAAGATGAACTTTGATTGAGCCTTTTCTAGAATGGGTGTTGGTGTGGGTGTAGTTTTCACTTTTTCTAAGTGCGATATGATTAGTCATGCTTATCAGTTAGAGTTTGATTCTACTAATAACTTGTTTGCATATAAGGCCTTGCTCTTGGGCCTTTATTAGCAAGATACATGGGTATAAAGGTTTTAGGGGGTAAAGGTGATTTTGATCTAGTGGTATCACACGCGAAGAATTTTTTTTTCTTCTGACAAGTATTATAAGGTTAAAACACTATAGATATGTTGTGTGGGGTGCCATCAAAATATTTGATGCATTTTTTATCAGTTTAGTCCCTAGAGGGAAAAACACGTTGGTCGATGCCTTAGCTATAGAAAATTCAACCCTTCAACCTCATGAGAGCCTAATAACTTAGGAAAGTAAAGTAGAAATAATATTTAGGCCATCAATTCCTGACAACATTGAGCATTCGAAAGTATTCCTCGACGACTCACAAATTATAATATTTATGAACAACTTACAAGATTTTTCTAGTTATGAGCTTCCAAGTTGACGGCGATGAAAACCAAGGGGTTTATACTTTAATTCACAACAAGTTTCCATAAGGCCTTGTCCCTTTAGAAAGATCCTTTTATAGAGATGATGTTTTCAAACATAGTAAAGAATCCAACATGCATAGGGAATACATAGAGATCAACATTGGTTTGGAATATAGTCCCGATACCGTTAAACTTGGAAAGAACACTACTTTGGAAGAAATAAGAGTCATGGGAAATTTAATAAGGGAGTATAGGGATGTGTTTTCTTGGTCATATGATGACTTGAAGGATTATCAAGAATTTGTAATCCAAAAAACTATCCCTTTGAAGGAAGGTTCCAAACCATTTATGCATAAGTTGAGAAGGACCAACCAAAAGTTGGCCCCTCTTATAAAGGAAGCGTTAGAACAAATGTTGGAAGCTAAGATCATTGCTTTACTAGACACTTTGAGTGGGTAACAAACTTGGTTTTCTTGAGGAAAAGTAATGGTGAGATAAGACTTTGTTTCAACTTTAGAAACGTCAACCAATTGTCCCTTAACGACAATTACCCACTGCACAATATGGAGAATCTTTTATAGAGGATCATCGGGGTTAATGTGATGGCTATGTAGGATGGGTTTTTTGGATACAATCAAGTACTGGTCAAAGAAGAAGATAGGCCAAATACATCTTTCATGACTCCCAACATCCTTCACAACTCCTTGCAAAACTTTTGAATATCTTTGGATGCCTTTTGGATTGATGAATGCATTCTCTACTTTCCAAAAATCGATGTATTTTGCTTTTAGGGATCTCATCGAGAAAATAATTGAGATTTACAAAGATGAATTGAATGTAGTGTCTAAAGAACCAAATTATTCATCCTAGGTATTTTTTGAGATATGCGTAAAATATAAAATATCCTTGAACCCTAAGAAATCAATTCTTGGAACAGATGAAGGAAAACTCTTTGGAAACAATGGATCTAAAGAGGGAATTAAGATTGGTCCTTCAAGAATGAAGCTATCCATAAAATATCTTTTCCCATTAACTAAAAAATTGTCCAACATTTCTTTGGAAAGATAAAATTCATAAAGCATTTCATTCATAACTTTGTTGAAATCACTAGACTGATCTCGAAGTAACTAAAGAAGGATCAAGAATTCAAGTGGGATGAAGAGGGTCAAAGGGAATTCAACCTGATAAAATTGGACATTGCCTCAGCCCTAATTTTAGTCAGTTTGGATCATTCCAAAGAATTCCAAATATTCTCTTTTAACTCCAAGGATACAACTGGAAGGGCACTGTTGAAAAATAACGGTCAACTCTTAGACATACCCATAGCTTCATGAGGACAATTCTTAAAGATGATGAATTGAAGTATACCTTATTGGGAAAACAAGGTTATTCTCTAGTGTAGTCATTGTAAGAATTTAGGATCTATGTTGGTTTCTCCAAGATAATATCCTATGTACCACATGCTATAGTCAAAATCATATTATCTCAAAAATATTGTATAGACACTAAAGGATAGTGGGTATCCAAAATACTTGAGTATGATTTATAAATTAAACCCACTAAATTGATTAAAGGACAAGGCTTATCCCAACTACTCATAAAATGAAATCATAAATCCTTAGGCACGAACAATCAATCCCCTGAGACATGTGTATAAAGGTCTTATGGGGTAAAGGTGATTTTGATCTAGTGGTTTCACAAGTGAAGAATGTTTTTTCTAACAAGGAATAAGGTTAAAACATTATAGATATGCTATGTGGGATGCTATCAAAATATTTGATGCATTTTCTATTAGTTTAGTCCATAGATGGAAACAACTTTGGTCGATGCCTTAGCTATAGCAGATTCAACCCTTCAGCCCCACGAGAGCCTAATAATTGGGGAAAGTAAAGTAGAAATAATATTTAGGCCATTAGTTCCCAACAACATTGAGCATTCGAAAGTATTCCTCGATGACTCACAAATTCTAATATTTATGAACAATGTATAAGGTTTTTCTGGTTATGAGCTTCCAAGATGAGGGTGATGAAACCAATGGGTTTATACTTTAATTTACAACAAGTTTCCTTAAGATCTTGTCCCTTTAGAAAGATACCTCTATAGAGATGACGTTTTTAAACATAAGAAATAAGCCAACAAGCATGTGGAATACATAGTGATCAACATTGGTTTGGAATCAAGTCTTGAGACCATCAAACTTGGAAAGAACACTACTTTGGAAGAAAGAAGAGACATGGAAAATTTGATAAGGGAGAATAGAGATTTGTTTTCTTGGTCATATGATGACTTAAAGGCTTATCAAGAATTTTTGATCCGACAAACTATCCCTTTGAAGGAAGTTCCAAACCATTTATGCAAAAGTCGAGAAGGATCAACCGAAAGTTGGCCCCTATTATCAAGAAAGTGTTAGAAAAAAATGTTGAAAGCTAAGATCATTACCCTTACAAGACTCTCTAAATGGGTAACTAACTTGGTTGTGGTGACGAAAAATAATGGTGAGATAAGACTTTTTTTGACTTTAGAAACGTCAACCAATTGTCAATTAAATATAATTACCCACTTCCCAATATGGATAGTATTTTATAGAGGGTCACTGGGATTAACATGATGGCTATGTAGGATGTGATTTTTGGATATAATCAAGTATTGGTTAAAAAAGAATATAGTCCAAAGAAATATTTCATGACTCCGCACATCCTTCACAACTCCTTATAGAAATTTTGAATGTCTTCAGATGCCTTTTGTATTGATGAATGCATGCTCTACTTTACAAAAATAAATGTATTGTGCTTTTAGGGATCTCACCGAGAAAATAATCGAGGTTTACCAAGATGACTTGACTGTAGTGTCTAAAGAACCAAAATATTCATATTAGGCAAGTTTTTGAGAGATGCATAAAACATAAAATATCCTTAAACACTAAGAATTCAATTCTTGTAGTAGATGAAAGTAAACTCTTAGGAAACATTACATCTAAAGGGGGAATTACGATTGGTACTTCAAGAATTGAAGCTATCCATAAAATCATTTTCCCATGAACTAGAAACTTGTTCAATCCTTCTTTGGAAAGATAAACTTCATAAAACAGTTCATTCCCAAGTTTGTTGAAATCACTAGACTGATCTCCAAGTAACTTAAGAAGGATCAAGACTTCAAGTGGGATGAAGAGGGTCAAAGCGAATTCAACCTGATCAAACTGGACATTGCCTCAGCCCCTATTTTAGTCAGTTTGGATTATTCCAAAGACTTCCAAATATCCTCTTTTTACTCGAAGGATACAATTGCAGGGGTACTGCTGCAAAATAACGATCAATTATTAGAGAAACCCATAGATTTCATGAGCGCAATTCTTAGATATGCTGAATTGAAGTATATCTTAATGGAAAAACAAGATTATGCTCTAGTGTAGTCATTGAAACAATTTAGGAGCTATGTTGGTTGCTCCAATATAATATCCTATGCACCCCATGCTATGGTCAAAAGAATCCTATCTAAAAAATATTGTATAGGCACTAAAGGATAGTTGGTATCCAAAATACATGAGTATGATTTAGAAATTAAACCCACTAAATTGATCAAAGGAAAAAGATTAACTCGACTGCTCACAAAAGGAAATCATAAATCCCTAGGCATGGAAAATCAATCCTTGAGATTATCTCTATGGTAATAGCTGTGTTAGAATAACATGCTTGGTACTTGGACATTATCTACTACATGAAGAACCTTACTTGTCCAGATCACTTGGTTGAGAATAAGTGGAGAGCATTAAGACTTAAGAATCAAAGTATTGTATCATGCAAGGAGAATTGGGTTGGAGAAACCTAGAAGGATTGGTCCCTCTTTGTGTAGATGATGTAGAAGCACACACATTAGAATGTGATTCAACCCACTAAATTGATAAAGTACAAGGATTATGTTAGGATATTTAGACACTTAGGAGTTAGTTAAGATCCACTTGTTTAATATATTTGTTAGAAAAAGTGTGTTTCTTTAGTCTGCATTAGTATGCATTTGTAAATATCTAATTCGACGGTCACTATATGTTCTAGACATAAAGTGATCCGACAGTTCATCTTCTCTTAGATCATACCAACCATTGATCCATGGCTTAACACCCGATTGGTCCATGAATTATATTTAAAGAGCATGGAGGGTCCTTGGCTAGTTGAACGATTATGAGAAGCTCATTTGTAACTTTCTTTCTTTTGCATAATAAACGCCTCAAGTAGCTATTTGGCTGGGGCCGTGGAGTGTTTCCCTCTCGAGGTTTTAAACCACGTCAAAACATCAATGTGTTGATCTGTGATTGGTTTGTGTGAATGGTTTCTCTAGGTGTTCGGTATCTTGGGAGTACCCTGTGTACCCGAACATGGTATCAGAGCATTTATGAAGATCCACTTCCGGTTACGATCTAGATCTTGAACTGGTGTTCATGAAGCTTTGAAAGGGTTTATGGTTCTGGAATTTATGTGCATTTCTGGCCTGTGGAAGGTGTTCCATTATGTCCAGAGCGTCGTTTTCATTGGGAAATAGTTTTTGTTTCATCGAAAAAAATTTCTATTTGCTCCAGAAACACCCATTTCACTAGATCTGAAGGTATAATGTTACAGTGACGTTTTTTTTTTGCTTAAAAGTAAAAAAATCTCATATTTTATCAATTTTATTATTAAATATTTTCTAGTTTCAGTTTTTTTCCTTCCCTATCTGCGTATGCTCTTTGCCGTGCACCTTGCGTGATCACGACGAATTAGAAATAGAAAGGGAAAGAGTTTTTCTCGACTGTGTATGCTCTTTGCCGTGCACCTTGTGCGATCGTGATGAATCAGAAACATAGAGAAAATGCAGACTTTCCGGGAAAACTAACGAGATCTAACCCCAAAAGCATGGAAACGTTTTTGTTTGTTTGTTTTGGTTTGTGGTGTGATTTGTAGGAAAAAAAGAAAACACAAAGACTGAGTGAGAAGAGTAAAAAAAATCCCCCTTCCTCCTTCCCTCCTTTTACGTACCTTTTAATATTAGCTCACTTGGTTCAAAGTTGTTTTGTTCCTTAATAGGTCTTGAGTTCAAGTCTTATTAAGTTACTTTTTTAATAGTGCATGCAATTTCTAATTTTAAGTTACTTTATTGTAAAAGTGCATCTCGCTTGAATTTAAAAAAAAAAGCTAGTCACTTAATTCTTTTAGATTTTTGCTGCACTATTTAGAGTAACATGATTGTAAAAGTGAAAATCACTTATTTTACAAAAGTGATTCACTTAAAGCAACTTTCTTGTCAAGTAATTTTCAAAGGTTAATCTTGGGAAGAGGGGCGTTCTCTTTTTAGTTGGTCAATTATCTATCTACCATGTCACTATTGGTGACATCTTCAATGTTTTAATTGATCAAGCATAAATTCCTCTTCTGAAATCAGTTTTTAGTGCTGTTTTTTTTTTAAACAACTTAATTTTTTGAGATATTTGCATCCAGACAGTTGGTTTCTATTTTTACAGCCATTATTTTTATAGTATGCCTGCCCCTTGTGATATTCTACTTACCCGTTCCAACTATTTTTCATGGAAATCTTGGATGGAGGATGTTCTACGAAGTAGGGGAATTTTTAGAATTACCTTAGGGAAAGAAACATAACCCACTGATGATGATAAGAAAATAAAATAGGAAAATAGATGTTATGAAGCTCGTGGATTGATTGGGATGGCAATCTCTACTGGTTTGCGATTCCACATATTTGGAATCGATGAACCTGATCAAGATTAGGAAAAGTTGAAAGCCGTGTTTGGTAAACACAATGAAATTCAAGGTCATCAACTCAAAAATGAGTTGATTTCTTTAAATCCAATTGATTTTTCTTGCATTCAATATTATTTATCTAAGTACAAAACTATTAAACTCTTATGTGCAGACTGCAAAATTAAGAGGGAAGACAAACAATGCATTTATCATATTCTTTACAAACTTGGACCTGCATATTCTATTTTTGTATCTACACTTTACTCCATGAAAGTATCCTTGAATCCCTATAGCT
Organism: Pseudotsuga menziesii; assembly: GCA_001517045.1. Classification (NCBI taxonomy): domain Eukaryota; kingdom Viridiplantae; phylum Streptophyta; class Pinopsida; order Pinales; family Pinaceae; genus Pseudotsuga; species Pseudotsuga menziesii. The sequence goes on from LPNX010477306.1 coordinate 455,626, forward strand.
ATCAAGAGCCTAGTCTTGAATCCTTTTGTGATTCCTTGATTAGATAGCAAGATAAGCTCATACATATTGGAATGATTAGCAATGTAGATACATTTGTGAAAGTTTTATTGTACAAATAGAAATAAAAGTCCAAGCCTCCCAAGAAACAAAATTTTTGCAATAATAAGCCATACAAGGGTCCTGAAACCTCTCATTCAATTTCTTCTTTAAAAAATGACAAAGGATCCAAGCCAAAAGAAAAGAAGACTGAGCGTCATTGCAACTATTGTGGGAAAGATAATCATGATGAATCTAAGTGTTTCAAGAAGATGGCAACATTGGAAGCAACAATGAAGAAGCACCACATCAACCTAGATTCGTCTTCACCTCTCATGGACATTCACTTTGTGCTTCTGGTTTTTCTTATACTGCATCTTCTTCTTCTACTTCAAATGAATGACTCATTGATTCTGGAGCATCTTATCATATGGCTAATGATCAAGCCATCTTTTCTACTATGCATGAATGTAACACCAAACAAATATTTGTTGGTGATGATAGATCTCTAAGTGTTGTAGGATTTGGATAAGTTCCAGTAGATAATGGTCATTTTAGTGATGTACTATGTGTTCCAAGAATTTCTTGCAATTTGTTGTTAGTCTATCAAATCACTCATTCTAGTGAAGGTAAAACTGTAACCTTTACACCTCACCAAGTTGTAATCAAGGATTTTAAATATCCTCAACATGTCCTAGCTACCAGAATTGTTGATGATATTACCGAGTTGTACAAATTTAACAACTTTGGGTCATCACCTTTTCCTTCATTTTTTGTTGCTCATAGTGATAACTTGAGAAAACTTTGGCATGAGCGATTTGGTAACTTAATTTATTGCTCATTTCAATAACTATGTAAAAAAAATATGGTGATAGGTCTTTGGTGGTATCTTGCAGGGATGGTGTTTGTTCCATTTGTGTACTCAAAAAACATCATCCGGACAATTTTGACAAACATGCCTCTTGGCAGGCCTTGGTTCCCTCTGAGCTTGTGCATAGTGACTTGTGTGGCCCTCTTCCATCTGCTTCCTTTTATAGTTTCAAATATTTCTTAACTTTCAATGACAATTAATCTAGATGCACTTGGGTTTATTTCCTAAAAAATACGAGCGAAGTATTTAACATGTTCTTGTCCTACAAGGCCCTTGTTGAAAAAAAATCTGGTCATCAAATTATTGAGTTAAGATCTGACAATGGAGGAGAATATGTTAACAAAAAATTCACTAATTTCTGCACTTAAAAAGGAATTCAACAACAACACAATGTTCCATATATACCACAACAAAATGGTGTAGCTGAACGGAAGAACCACACTTTAAAAGAAATGGTAATTTGTATGATCCAATCTAAGGGACTAAGTCTTCAATTTTGGGTTGAAGCCATAATTGTGCAAATTACATAGTTAATCGTACCCCCACTAAAAATTTACTAGGTATCACACCAGAAGAAGCATGGAGTAAAATTAAACCATATGTAAGTGACTTCCGTGTGTTTGGTAGTGAAGCATGGGATCACATTCCGGATAAAAAAAAGAAAGCATTGCAGCCTAAAAGTGAAAAGTGCATATTTGTTGGATATTCTGAAGATGTAAAAAGTTATAGACTTATTCAACCACATTCTGATGATATAATCATAAGAAGAGATGTTAAATTTGACGAAAATCTCTTAGCCCGTGATCCTAACTCGACCGTTGTGCCATTTTTGGCCTGCGAGCCCGATTCGACAATTGTGCCTTCTTCCACTTCCAACTTCCTTGATAGTTTTCCAACTCCAGTTTCTGATGATGATAGTGAGGATGAAAATCCACCTCCACCTGCTTGTGTTCCTCCAATTGCACCAACACAATTGATTCCTCGATAGGTCCATTCAACATGTGAAGAAATTGGTGATCTTGCCGATGATCCTAGAGATCAACTTTGAACATGTTCTCAGTTCCAACAAGCCTATTCTCTTTTGCCTAAAGTTTGAGAGAATCATGATCCAAAAACTTTTGCAAAATATTTAGGAAATCCATATTGGGATGCAGCTATGGATGAAGAATATTGTTCCTTAATGGCGAATGATACTTGGGATCTTGTACCTCTTCCAAAAGGAAGGAAACTTGTCAGATGTAAATGGGTTTATAAAACTAAGTATGCATCAGATGGAAGTGTTGAAAGAATTAAGGAAAGGTTAGTTTCCAAAGGTTTTTCCCAAGTTGAAGGGACTGACTACAATGAAGCCTTTGCTCCTGTCGCAAAAATGAACTCCATTCACCTTGTTCTTTCCCTTGCAGCCTTACATAACTGGGAAGTCCATCAAATGGATGTCAAGTCTGCATTCTTACATGCTGATTTATAGGAGGAAATTTACATGGAACAACCTCCTGGATATGTTCAGAATAAATCTAGCCTTGTCTGTCACCTTAAGAAATCCTTATATTGCCTTAAGCAAGCTCCTAGAGCTTGGTATGCCAAAATGGATAGCTTTCTACTTGACATTGTTTTTTTAGATGCCATTTTGACCCCAATGTCTATACCAAGAAAGTAGGAAACCATCTAATCATACTTGTTCTATATGTTGATGATCTTATTCTTACTAGTAGTGACCCTAAGCTTTTAACCCATGTGAAATCCAGTCTTAAGTAAAATTTTGAAATGTCAGACTTATGACATTTGTATTATTTTCTTGGTCTCCAAGTCTTGCAAACCAAAGAAGGAATATTTCTTTCCCAGTCTAAGTATGCGTGTGACGTTCTTCATCGCTTTCACATGGAAGATTGTAAACCAACTCCTTCTCCCTTCAAGTATGGAGTCAAACTTTCTGCCACTTGTACTTCACCTAAAGTAGATGCCACCTTGTATCATCAGCTTGTTGGTAGTATTTTATACTTGACTCATTTCCGTCCCGACCTTTCTTTTGTCATTGGTCGTGTTGAACGTTATATGAAAACACCTCATGAAAGTCACTGGAAAGCAACAAAAATAATACTTCGATATATTCGAGGTACAATTCAGTTTGGGATTCATTACAGTACAATATTCTATTGGTTGGTTTCACTGATTCAGATTGGGCTGGAGATCTTGATGATCGAAAGTCTACTGCGGGTTGTGTTTTCAGTCTGGGATCTTGACCTATCACTTGGGCTTGTAAGAAATAACAAGCTCTTACTCTTTCTTCAGCAGAAGCAAAATATCGAGTTGTAGTTAATGCCAGTCAGGAAGCTTTATGGATTCGACAGATCCTTTCAGAGTTTGGATTCGAGAAGCAACAACCTACTCCATTTTGGTGCGGTAGTCAAAGTTCCATCAAGCTCGCCAAAGATACAGTTCTACATCAATGGAGAAAACACATTGAGCTACATATGCACTTCATCAGAAATCTTGTTCATGATTGCGTTCTTGAAGTGCTCTTTTGTCCTACAGATGATCAAGTTGCATACATCTTCACCAAGTCTCTTACCAAAGCGAAGTTTTCTAAACTTCGATCTATGTTAGGAGTTCAGGAATTTGTCATTAAGGGGGGATAGGATCTAATTCCTCCTTCCTTCTCCTAATAGTGTCAATTTTGTAAATCCTTCAATCCTATCCAAAGTTGTTCTTAAGGGGGGATGTTAGGATATTTAGAAACTTAGGAGTTAGTTAAGATCAACTTGTTTAATATATCCGTTAGGAAAAGTGTATTTCTTAGTATGCAATATTATGCATTTGTAAATATCTAAAATGACAGTCATGATATGTTCTAGACATAGAGTGATCCGAGATTTCATCTTCTCTTAGATCACACCTACCATTGATCCGTGGCTTAACACCCGATTGGTCCATGATATCTATTTAAAGAGAATGGAGGGTCCTTGGCTAGTTGATCGATTATGAGAATCTCATTTGTAACTTTCTCTCTTTTGCATAATAAACTGCCTCAAGTAGCTATTTGGTTGGGGCCATGGAGTGTTTCCCTCTTGAGGGTTTAAACCACGTTAAAACGTCGGTGTGTTGATCCGTGATCTGTTCGTGTGAGTGGTTTCTTTAGGTGTTTGGTCTTTTGGGAGTGCCCTATGCACCCGAACAGATTAACCCAAATTCTCATAGAAGGAAATCATAAATCCTTAGGCATGAATGGTGAATCCCCTAAGATGATATATGTGTTAATATATGGGTCAAAACAATATGCTTGGTAATTGGGAATTATCTACCACCAGAAGAATCTTAATTGTTCATACCACTTGGTTGACCATTAGCAAAAAAATAATAATACTTAAATCATCAAAATATTGTATCGTGTAGAGAGGATTGGGTTGGAGAAACTTAGATGGATTGGTTGTGCATTGTGTAATTATGTTGAAGGACAACAACTAATAATTGAGTTGCATGAAGGGTTTTGTGGTGGAAATTATGCGACTAGGATGACTGATAAATATTGAGGGTTGGTTACCATTGGCCCATGTTATTAGCTATCCATAAATTTGTGAGGAATTTCCAACCTTTCCAACACTTTGTGGGAAAGCATCCCTTCCTTTTCATCTTGTTATAGTTGTAGTCACTTTTAAGAAGCAGGGGTTATATTTCATTAGAGAGTTCAAGGATAATTCAAGTAATGGCCATAAGTGGATCCTAACAACCAAAAAATATTTCATGAGGTGCGTCGAAGCAATACCCACCAAGAAAATAATCAAAATATGGTAATTGAGTTCATAAAATATAACATCATTACTGGGTTTGATGTTCTTGCTAAAATCACCACTGACAATTCCAAGGAATTTAGTTCAATAGACATATCAACATTATGCTTCAAGTATGGCATTGCCCTATCTCATTCATCAAAAAATTACCCTAAGGGTAGTGGTCTTCTAGAATCTACCAACAAGAATTTGATGACCATCGTGAAGAGAACTATGGGAGGGAACAAGAAGAGTTGGGACAACAAAATAAAATATTCCTTATGGATTGAGAAAATAATCAAGGAGTCGACATGAAAGAACCCATTTGAGTTAGTAAATGGGACGAATGACAAATTGCCTATTCACTTAAAGGTTCCAGTGTACCAATTCTTGCAACAATTTACCTCCACCAAGATGATATGCTGGAAAGGATAAATAAATTAGTAGAACTTGACATGAATAGAAAGAAATATTTCGACCATTTTGAAAAGAGATAAGAGATATTTAAGGGTGTATTTTATAGAAGGTATTATAGAAGGGTGTTGCAAAATGATGACTTGGTACTGATGTGGAACAAACACAATGAGAAATCAGGGAAGCACAATAAACTATAAATCCTATGAACTTTATATAATCGATGATATTGTGGGTACTAAATCCTTTTTCCTGATTCACTTAGATGGAGAACAATTGCCTTTGTCCATTAACGGACAATATTTGAAGATGTACTATCATGATGGTATCTAATTCCATGGGTTATCTCTCAGTAGGACATGACAACATTTATTTTTGATTTTAATTTATTTACTTTATGCATTTGATAAATTGTATGTATTTCATTTGATGTGTTCATTTCATGCATTTTACTTTAATTCACGAATAATAATATAACTGATACCCATATGTACTTTACTGCTTTGATTTACTAATGTGTGGATTGGAACAATATACTTGTCCTTGTTTCGTTTCTGGTATTTGATATGCACTTTGAGTGGGTAGTGTGTAGGAAAACAATATTGGAGATTCTAGACTTTTCATGAACTCTCATATAGAGTATAAGTATCGTAGATGGAGACAAATGTTGCCCCTTTTTCAAGGAGGGTGATATGTCTATCAAATGTGATATGTGGTCATGTCACATACATTTTTTCCTAAATTGAGATCTGTGCCTTCCCCATAAATCATTGACCGAAGGTCATTTTAGCATGATAATATGGTCTATATGCCTTATATGTGCCTAGTAAAAGGCAATGTACATGATAATATGGTCTATATGCCTTATATGTGCCTAGTAAAAGGCAATGTAAAATGTTCTATGTGATGTGATATCTCTAAATCCTCATTAACACTTAGAATATTCTGTTATAGGACAATGTGTTTGCATGGGATGTTACATTTATGATTGTATAGTAATTCATAACACCTAAAATGATTAGTTATGTCTTAGTCTAACCTTGGTGTCATTTTGACTTAGAAGTTCATCATTTCAAAGGTTAATTTGTATGTTAGTGAACTAAGTTAAGTGAATTAATCCAGTTCATAACATTCTGCCAAGCCATTTTTCATTTTTCTAGCTAATTCATCCATCCCCTTCATTTCCCTTTTGTAAAGGATCTACCATCAGTAATAACCTAAGGTGTCATACCTATTCCCATGTATGAATGCCTCAATAAGGATAAAAGAGTTTAGTACTATAATGTTAATGTTTCTAAATGTAAATGGAAAATATGGGAGACACTCCCTTTGCAAAAATCCAAGTTCCCTTGTTCCAGGTTATCAAATCCAACTCTAAAGAAAAAGGGACTAAGCCTATGAAATGGATAAGAAATGTAAATAAATGAAATATCAAAGAAATAAAAAAGAAAAGGAAGCACCAAAAGAGGTGAAAGGATGGATGGCCCATGAAAACAATCCCTTCAAAGGCAAGCATGAGTAAGAAATATCTTAAACCCTAACTCTTTAATGTTAAAGGTATACCTATCACACTGAGTTGCTATGATGGTTAATTTTCGAAGACCCCTTTCTTTCCCTAAGTTCACACTCACTTTATTCATCTTCACTTACTTTAGGAATCTAGGATATACAACTTCGCTTAGGCCAGATTTCACATGTAAGGACTTTGAAAGGGTAACACCAATGTTAGACTACATGAGTAAGGGCATAACAGTTAAGAACATGTGTTTCATCCTAAGAGTTCATAGGTTCAAATCATAAGGGGGGAAGGGTATGTATACCTCTACAAACTTTAGAGGTTACATCGTTGCGTAAAGTGGGGCCCCCTGTCTTAGAAACAAGGCGGTCTCATACACCAAATTGGTGTTTTGTCTTGGATGTGACCTTAAAAATAGATTATTATTATTATAAAGGTTAATTAAGTCATTGATTTGTTAGAAGAGTGTAATTGTAAATTAATTCCATGTATTATTTTAATAATTGAGAACGTTTCATGGAGTTATATGTTGGTTTAACCTCTAGCATTAGAGAATTGATTCATATATACAAACTATAAAACTTCATTTGGTATTTTTTTTATAACTACTCGGTTGATTATGTGGAGCGCTACACTTGGTACACACACAATTTCCATTTCCTAGCATTTGTATGAGGTCGTTCCCCCTTCTTCATGATGGATACCTTCCTATTTGACACACGGGAGATGATTGAGCTAGTTTGGACCATGCTAAATCACGTTTGGACCTTGCTTCATCACATTTGGATCAATTGGAGCACATTCTAAAGGATTCTTGGATCATTGTAGCTATTTTTTAGGGAGTCATCTCACATGTGCGGACCTTGGGATGATTTGTTGAGGAGTTTGAGGATATTGCTTTAGGGTTTTATCTTATACTTGGTATTCCCCACCTCTTGGAACATGTTTGGAGGAGAGTGCTCCCATTTTGAGGTGTTTTTCTACTTATTGGCCCATTCTTGAGGCTAGACATCACCTTTGATTGAGATTTGGACCACATGTGTGATGACTTTGAGGAGAGATCTCTACAATTTTATTAATTATGGAATTATTAAATCAAGTTTTTTTTTGGAATCTTTTTAGCCATCCAGTATTTGGAAATTTCATTTTTTAATAATGCTTTAAATTTCTTCTATAAATTTATGGGTAAATTCTGAATTTTTTCCAAGTCTCTTTCTTCATTTTACTACCACAAACACATTAGGACAAAAAAACAGATAGTTTTGGAAATCCTTTGAGTTTATTGTTTCATTTTATAACAATAAACACTTCATAACAACAATGAACTTGAAGTGTTTGATTTGGTTGATCTTGGTTTATAATTTCTTATTTCATTAAACACATTGGTTAAAGTGTCCACTCCTAAATTCATGAATATTTACTTGGTTCAATGGTTTAACATTGCATGTCTAATTCAACACACCTAATGAATAAGTGTATATTTAAAATTTTGGAATTTCTTTTGTACATTTTACTTGTAAAATATTTCTATTGTGTTAGTTTTTCAACATTAAGCTAGCATTATTAGGATCTTTAACTGAGAGAATAACAAGTACAACAATCAAACACAAGAGACAATGAACACAGTATTTTTCCTCGAGGAAACCATAAATGGAGAAAACCTCGCAACTTCCTCAGAGATAGAATCAACACCAAAACAGTAAAATCCCAAAATAGTAAGTGATCTCCTGACATCAATAATCTTCTTCTTGTCTAGCCCCAGTGTCTTCTCCTTCCTCAACTATGTGCTACAATTGAGTGTGTATGAGTTGTGTGATAAATAGAGATTCCAGCTCTCTATTTATACTAATCCCAACATGACTAAAACCCTACTAAGGCCAAACTCTACTAGGAGGGTCTAATAACCCTAGTGCCCCAGAACTGCGGGGACTTTAACCCTTAGACAATCGGAGGGTTACCCACAATGACTTGACATGACTTGTTTACATTATTGATCCTCCTGATCGAAACATCGGGGCATGACAACATGACCCAATTACATTATAGATACATCCCAGAATAAACATCGGGTTACAATACATAAGATACATAGATGAATACATTCCGAAGTTACAAATACATCAACACTCCCTCTTAACTGGGAAGGTATTCTTTCGACACAATTTTCAGCATTGGTATTCTTCTCTGTATCAACTGGATCATCTCATCATCTGCATCTTCAAGTATTCTTAGTCTTCAAGTCATCTTCATCTTAGGATCTGGATCATCACTGGACATCATCACTGGATCTGGATCATCACTGGATCTAGATCATCACTGGATCTGGATCATCACTACTGGATCATCATCACTCAATCTGGATCATCACGGCTGGATCATCATCACTGGATCTGGATCATCGCTTGATATGGATAATCACGGGTGCTATCTCATGATTCTTCTTGTCACAGGAAGTTATACAGAGCCAGCCCTTTTTCATGCTGGTTGTAGGCCTAGCCTCCATGTAGGTCTTCTTCAGCACTTATATTTGACTTGCTCATCAGAATGGCCCGTCCAACACTTACATCTGACCTACTCGTCAGAAAGGCACGCCCAACACTCACATCTGATCATGTAGGAACCAATCCTATAATAATATCAGAAAGGCCCAGCAGTCACATTCACCAGCATGATAGGACACACCTACTATCATCTGTGAAAAGGCTCAGCACTTACAACCACTAGCATGATAGGACACACCTACTATCATCTGTGGAAAGGCACAACACTCACATCCACCAGCATGATAGGACACACCTACTATCATCTGTGGAAAGGCACAGCACTCACATCCACCAGCATGGTAGGACACACCTACTACCATCTGTGGAAAGGCTCAACACTTACAATCACCAGCATGGTAGGACATACCTACTACCATTTGTGAAAAAGCACTGCACTTATAATCACCAGCATGATAGGACACACCTACTATCATCTGTGAAAAGGCACAAAACTCACATCCACCAGCATGATAGGACACACCTACTATCATCTGTGGAAAGGCTCTACACTTACATCCATCTAGGCGGGAACACATCCTGCTCACAATGATGGAAGGGCTTGCATTCATATCTGATCTTGTAGGAACCAATCCTATAGTCATATCAAAATGGCCCCTAGTCCTCGACTGAGCTTCCTGGTAACTGACTAGGTGCCTCCATTCTCCTATAGAATGGCAGTTGCCCTTACATCCGACCTGCTCGTCGGAATGGACAACACTCACATCTGACATGGAAGGAATCTAATCCTTTAGCCATGACAAAATGGTTCAGCCCTTACATCTGATCAAGTGGGAACACATCCCTCTATCACATCAGAATGGATTCTCAGTCCTAGACTGAGTTTTCCTAGTAACTGACCAGGTTCCTCCATTCCTAGAATGGAAGTTGCCCTTACATCTGTCCTACTCGACAGAATGGCCAGCACTCATATCTGACATGGAAGGAATCAATCCTCTCACCATGATAGAATGGATCAGCCCTTACATCTGACCATGGAAGGAACCAATCCTCTCACCATGTCAGAATGGCTATGGGTCTCATCACTTTCCCTTGGAGGAAACCTCGATCTAGAGAACACCAAGCTTCTCCCTGAAATACTCAAACTTCAGCCTAGCCAATGGCTTCATCAATACATCAGCTATCTGTTCGTCCGTCGCAACATATTAGAGCTTCACTACTCCCCTCTGCACCATATCCCTGATATAGTGATACTTGATCTCAATATGCTTTGACTTGTCATGGAACACTAGATTCTCTGACAACTTTATGCAACTCTGGTTGTCACAATGTATACAAGTAGCATCTATTTGGAGATCAAATAAATCAGATAGTAGCTTCCTCAGCCATACTGACTCACAACTAGTTGAACAAGCTGCGACATACTCTGCTTCAGTTGTACTCAGTGCCACACAGGATTGCTTCCTGCTAAACCAAGAGATCACACCTGATCCCATACTGAAGCAACACCCTGAAGTGCTCTTCCTATCGATGGCACTGCTTGCCCAATCTAAATCAACATAGCCCTCTAGGTTAATCTTTTGATTCGAATCGTAGTTGAGCCCATAATCAACTGTACCCTTCAGGTACCTCATAATATGCTTTGCAACAATCAAGTGAACATGTCTCGGATCTGTCAGGAACTGGCTCAAGGTGTTCACAGCAAAGGAAATATCTGGTCTCGTGTTCATCAGGTACATCAAAGACCCAATCATCTAAGGATAAATTGTATGATCAATCGATTCTGATGAAGCATCGCTCAATAGCTTCAGGTTCGATGCCATAGGTGTGGCCATAGCTTTGCAGTCCATCATCCCAAACCTCTTCAAGATATCTACTGCATACTTCCCTTGTCCAAGGAAGATTCCATTTGTACTCTGCCACACCTCCATACCTAGAAAGTATTGCATCATCCCCAAGTCCTTCATTTCAAACTCAGCAGCAAGCTTTCTCTTCGTATCAGCAATAAACCCATCCGTACCTGTCACAAATAGATCATCTACATATAGTAGAAGCATCACTGGGTTTCCATCTTCAACCTTGTAGTAAAGGTTGGAGTCTGCTTTACTCTTGATAAAGCCCAAACTGGATAGAAAGCTGTCAATTTTTCCATACCAGGTCCTGGGTGCCTGTTTCAAACCATACAGGGCTTTCTTCAATATGCACACATGAGATTCTCTGTCGTGTGTCTCAAAACCGAGTGGTTGTTCTACATACACTTCCTCTTCTACTACACCATTCAAGAAAGCAGTCATGACATCCATCTGGGGTATCTTCCATTTCATCACTGCAGCCATATCAAGTACAGATCTGATGGAAGTGTATCTATCTACAGGAGCAAATGTTTCTTCATAATATATTACTTCTTTCTGAGAGAAACCCCTAGCCACAAATCTTGCTTTATATTTTTCAATGCTACCGTCTGTGGCATGTTTGATCTTGTAGATCCATTTTCAAGTTACAACTGACTTCTCTTCTGGTCTTGGGACAACATCCCAAACATCATTCTTCATGATCGATTGATATTCTTCGATCACAACATCCTTCCATTCTTTCTGTTCTGCCGCTTCTTCATAACTGGAAGGTTCTTTATCAATGAAATCACATAGTAAAGCTACATACCCAGAGCAGGATCTGGTCCTCTTTATTTCTCTGTGATTCTCTTCTGGAGCTCCATATCTCTCTGCACCTTGGATAATTTCTTATACCCAAGCAGGTTTCCTCTTATGAGGATTATTCTCCAGAGGTGGATCTACAGGTCTTTGAGGTTCTTCGAAATCTCGATCTTCTTCTTGAGTTTCTTCATTCATGGTTGTATCATGAATTTTGGGTGCTTCTGCTTCTTTAGATTGTTCAACAGGTCTCTTTCTGGATTTGTTGCAAGCTGTGTCTTTGTCAAATGTCACATCCCTGCTGATGTCAATCTTCTTGTATCCTGGGAAATATCTTTTGTAAGCCTTCGAGTTTTCAGAGTATCCCACAAATATACCCTTCTTTCCTGAAGGATCTAATTTTGTTCTCTTCTCTTTTGGAATGTGTATGTACACAGGATAGCCGAATATTCTGAGATGGCTGAATTCTGGTTTCTTACCGGAGAATACTTCTTCAGGAGTCTTGTTTTCGAGTACTCTATGTGGAGTACGGTTCTGTACATGCATCGCTGTTCTGGAAGCTTCCGCCCAAAGATGCATAGGAAGATCTTGATCATGAAGCATAGCTCTTGTAGCTTCCATGATAGTTCTGTTCTTCCGTTCCACAATCCTATTCTGTTGTGGATTATAAGGAGTGGACAACTCCCTCTTAATCCCTGATTCTTTGCATAGCTCTTTGAATTCATTCGAAGTGAATTCCCCGCCATTGTCTGATCGAAAAGTCTTGATCTTGTTTTCAGTGTGGTTCTCGATCAAGGATTTGAATTCCTTGAATTTGCTGAATACTCCGTCTTTGTTCTTCATGAAGTAAACCCATGTCTTCCTAGAAAAATCATCAATAAAAGAAACATAATATGCATACCTGCTTAGTGAGTTTGATGACATAGGACCGCATACATCAGAGTGGATGATTTCGAGGATTCCTTTGGCTTTGCTTTCGCTGCTAGGAAATGTCTTCTTTGTATTCTTTCCTTTTGCACATCCCTTGTAGACCCCATCATGTTTTGCTTGGAATTCTAGAAGACCTTCAATAGCTTTGCTTGCAATAGGTAGTGCTCTGTAATGCACATGTGCAAGCCTTCTATGCCAAAGTTCATTTGGCTCTATTGTGTCATGGACCAAGGCTTGTTCTGGATGGCCCTTCAATTTGTACAGACCTCCTTCTTGTTCTCCAATCACCACCGCATCATCGATAGTATTTCCTCTTGGCCACAGGATGACTTGTCCATCTATGAATGCAACCCTCATTCCTTTTGCATCCAATGCTGATATGGAGAGAAGGTTCTTCTTGAGTCCTAGCACAAACAATACTTCCTTCATTGTTAGAGACTTTCCAGAGTCTAGCTTATAGGAATATTCCCCACTACCTTTTATTGGATATTGGTAGTCATCTCCTAGCTTCACCTTGTGAGGTGAGTCATGTTCTGACAGTCTCACAAAGGATTCCTTGAATCCAGTCATATGTTTGGAAGCCCCACTGTCTATAAGACAATCATCACTTCCATGAGTAATGTTACTTGTGAGAGCGAAAATCAAAACATATTCATCCTTGCTTGAAGAATCTTCACTTTCATATCTGGTTCTTTTCTTGGATGGTTCATCATCCTCTGCAACATGAGCATGATGTCTCCTTTTGTTCCCCTTCTTATTATGAGAGTGGAACTTATTCTTAGGACAGTCTTTTTCAAAGTGTCCTTTTTCATCACATGTATAACATCTTATTTTAGATAGATCCCTTCTAAAGTTATCTCTATGATGATGATCCTTACCTTTGGAGTAGTGAGGTATTCTCCTGCTTTTCTTGGAGTGAACTATGAGAGCTTGGTCTTCACTTCTAATCTTCTCTTCTCGAGCTGCTATCCGAGCTTCTTCTTGAGAAAATTCTTCCCACATTCTACTGAATTTGACTAACTTCTTTCTGGCACAGATTCCTTGAATGAAAGAGTCCCATGTCCTAGGGAGACCATTCAAGGTGGTCATCACAATTTCTGCATTCTCCATTTCTTCATCTACAGCTTCTAATTGTTCCTTGATCTGAGGAACCCTTGTGAAGTAAGACTGGATGGTCTCTGCATTCTGAATCTTCACATTCTCCAGTTGATTCCTCAGTGTCATCTTCCAGTTTATGTTCTTCCCTTCAAACAATTTGGTTAGGGCATCAAACATAGCTTTAGGTGTCTTGAGAGAGGACACCTGTGGGATAAGGTGATCCTTGATAGAATAAAAAATGAACCTATTTTCCATAACCATTCTCTTCTTATGTAAGGCCTTTGCCTCATCTCCCTCTGGAACTGGAACCTCCTCATGTATGTAGGAGTCTAACTCATTTTCTTCCAGGATCAGGGAGATCCTATACTTCCATGCTCGGAAGTTATCAACTCCCTCAATATTTTAATCAATATTGGTATGATGAGACATCTTAACATCAAGAACCTCAAATGGAAATACAAAAGATTTAGATCTTACCAGGTCAAGATGTCAGATTTGGATTTGGAGCTGAAATCCCACAGTACTGGATCATGAGCAAATTAGGGTTTTGCTTTTCCGAAGTTCTGCCCACCCAAATGCCTTGAAATTTATCCCTAACTTCAATTTTAGGGAGGAGATCAATCTAGGCCCGGGCTCATTGAAAAATTCCTCTTCTGTGAAAATCCCTAATTTCCGGCAGTAGTGACAGGTCCAAAACTAAAAAACCTCAGAATTGGATTCTGCTTTGACAGAAAGATGATCCCTAAGGAGGAGACTTATTCCACCTTACTTTTGCTGAAAATATATGGAGGAATATCCACAAAATAGGAAGCCCTAGTTCCCACAGCTGCAGAGTGTCTTGTTCTCAGGTTAGCTCTAATACCATGTTAGTTTTTCAACATTAATCTAACATTATTAGGATCTTTAACTGAGAGAATAACAAGTACAACAATCAAACACAAGAGACAATGAACACAGTATTTTTCCTTAGGGAAACCATAAATGGAGAAAACCCCGCAACTTCCTCAGAGATAGAATTAACACCAAAACAGTAAAATCCCAAAACAGTAAGTGATCTCCTGACAACAATAATCTTCTTCTTGTCTAGCCCCAATGTCTTCTCCTTCCTCAACTATGCGCTACACTTGAGTGTGTATGAGTTGTGTGATAAATAGAGAGTCCAAATCTCTATTTATACTAATCCCGACATGACTAAAACCCTACCAGGGCCGACCTCTACTAGGAGAGTCTAATAACCTTAGTGCCCCGGAACTGCGGGGACTTTAACCCTTAGACAATCAGAGGGTTACCCACAATGACTTGACATGACTTGTTTACATTATTGATCCTCCCGATCGAAACATCAGGGCATGACAACATGACTTAATTACATTATAGATACATCCCGGAATAAAAATCGGATTACAATACAAAAAGATACATAGATGAATACATTCTGAAGTTACAAATACATCAACATATTGCACAAGATCTTGATGACGTTCCTTATTTTAGAATCATGGATGTATAAGACGTTTTTATTTGAAACTTTTAATTGAATGTATTGACATTAAGTTATAAGATCTAAATACCACACCTGGAGAAGTGTTTTTCATCACTTCAAGTTGTTTGGAAAATTTCAAATTAACCTTTGAGTGATTCATTTGTTAAGATATTTTCTCTCAAGCAAGGACTTCACCTAGAGCCAAACTTTAAAATCTCTTCAGACAAATTTAATAACTTGTCTCATGTGCAGTTTCATTTTGTGGGTGTATCTTTATCATGACAAATAAACCCACTTTCTTATTCACATTTTAATTTCAAGTTTTTTGAGTTACTTGTTACAATTTATTTTCAATAATTGATCTTGCTAAATGTTCATGGTCTATTTTACATTACACCTTTGATCATTTCCTTTTCAACTACTTGATCTATTATGCTACATGATATCTTACACGGTTAAATGTTTTTGGGAAGGTTAACTTGATAATGCACATCAACACATATTAAATCTGTCGTATTTTCCCTTAAATCTCTCCAAACTTTATTCAATCAACCCGTAGGGAAGCCTTCCTTGACCTTGAGAGAAGGTCTAAAAGTGAGAAACTAGCCTTGAGGTAACACAGGTTTTTTCTCCAAAATATCCCATTGATAACACTAGTGGATTAAGAATATTCCACCTGAATTTTAAATCAAATTGTAATACGATGCACTATGGAGAAAGATTATTTGAAGAGCTATTCCCTCCTCTCGTAATTCTATCGAGAAAAAAACCACATTAGTTTGGAATTTTGGTATCTTACTTCTTGGAGGCGTGAACATGAGGCCCTATTCAATGGGAGTTTGAAGATGTCACCATGGATACTCCATAAAGAAACATGCACTATTTGCATGAAGAAAGGATTTTTGAGACACTGTACAAGTAAATTCATTCTAGTCTTCATTTCAGATTCAAATTGATTTAAATATTCCATCCTCATAGGGAAATCTAATTGCATTATATGTTCTCACTATAAATTTTGATGCCATTTTTTGATGGTGCTTCATTGGTTGTGAGAGATTTTTGTAGAACAATTGACGAACCTAATACATAGAAACCATCAGTGGTGTGACACCTTTTGTTTTCATCTAAAGGACGACACCTAGCGTGACACGTGTCAACTAAAATGCCTCGATAAAAAACATACTAACTCATTGGATGTTCAACGTATGTCTGTCCCTAGACCGACTAAATCCTGTTGGTAGACCAAGGCCAATCCATTGGTACAAGATAATCCTTTGATAGACTGACATAAATGTTTTCTAACTATATTAAGATTGGTTTATGTACCATTGGTATACCAAGGCCCAATAGTTGGTGGACAGAGGCCTAGCCATTGATGGGCTTGCGAACATTGTCAACATATCGACATCCAGATGTCTAAGTATAAGGATTTTTGGCACTTGTACCATTGGTGGACTGAGGGACAAATTCTGGTCAGTCGATGGAATGTTGTCTATAGTTCAACATTACTTGAAAGATATTTGTTAGTGTTTCTGATATTTTTAGTGCATGTTCAACGGATTTTCCAAGCCAACAATGGTTTTCTGTTGCAAGGATGCTTCAATGGATCGACGAATATCAAGCTATCTTTTGATGTTAATATATTGATTGACCGATGGTAGGTGTGTATTTAAAAAAAGATATAAAATAGGAATAAAACATGCATAGTCCATTCACTGCTTTTACCTAGGTACCAAATTTGGGATGTTAATTCTCTCACATGGTTGCCCCTACCTCCTTAGTGATATGTCCAAACATTGTGGTGTTCCATGTATTGAATTTTCTATAATTTCTAGAGTGAGTGATAAGTCATCAAAAAAGTGTGTATTTAATAAATAGTGAGAAATAACCCCTTTGAACTCGCCCTGCAACCATGTAGACTCTAGAAGGAAACCAAGAGCATTCAAGCACATGCCAAAATTGGGAAATTGGGCATCTTTGTAGGCTTGTCAAAAGAAATTTTGAGAGAAATTTCCTTTTCAACTTTCACCACTCTCCCTTTATCTATTCTATTATTTCTTAATTTATAATTCGATCACATAGGATGAGTCTTCCTTTGATGAAAATGGCTTGCTCCTATGAAAATGGCTTGCTCCTATGTTATGGGATTAATCCTATTTTCTCATACTCTTGCCAGCACCTTGTAGGACGCTTACAAAGTATTGGCCCTCTATTCTCTACTTGATATCATTTCAAGCCTTTGGAATTAGTTCGATTATCATGGGAAGTGTAACGCCCTAGGAACTATTTCAACTAAACTTGTACATAATAACCATAGTAACTCAAAGAAGTGTTAAAGTTTTTTTTTTCTCTCAAGTAGTGGACCATAATGATTAGCTTTGAACACATACACATAGTGTTTCCATAACATGTACAAGATTATAGACATACATCTCTCTAACAAAATATTTCACATTCATAATTCTAATTGTATTCCATATACAATTTTTTTCATCAAGACAAAGTAACACAAAATTCCAAACAAACATACAAACAAGTAACATACCCCTTTAGATTCTCTTCAAGTTTTAAATGAATTCATTAACTATCACGAAGTGCTTATATGCATTATACTTTTCAAGCATTTGTTGTTTTCTTGTTGTTAAGGCTTTCAAGGTCGTTGAAACATTTATAAAAGATCATTGCTAGGGATTGACATTTTTTTCTATAAAATTCTCTAGAAAAACCATCAAAGTATGCGTGATTCCTTTCTTCCATACCAAAAAATACCATGAATAACTTATCTTATGATTTGCATCAAATTAAAAGGTTCAATAAAACATAATTTATATGGGATTTGCATAAGTTATTTTTTTGTGTGAACAGTGAAAAATACCCTGAAATCCAAAAAACATTACAAAGGTGTTTTTTACCTGTTGTGGCCAAATCATGTTCTTCATATTCCTGTCTAGGCTCAACCTGTACAATGTGACCCTCTACATGCTTTGCAGTTGAAATATGGAGAGGTACAATTACTTTTCACCATCTGCAATGATATATATAAAAAATATAGAATATGAATAAATTCATTACCAGGATTTGAAGCATGATCCTCAATTGGTTATTGTCCGTCCTTGACATTAAGGGGATCATTTCTTTCCTTCTCAAACCAGAGTCAATATTTTATATCAATTATTTATAATGAATAGATTGCACAAGTAATAAATCTTCATTAAACTATATAGCTTTATATACCTATGCACCAGATGGATCACCAGAAGACCGTGTTTGTCCAGACAATATTTTTTGGCATTCAACAACAACTTCAAAGCCGTGATGGAAGCCAAGCTTCAAGTCTTCCTCAGTGGGAACTTCTTTGAATCGGTCGGCCAACATATTTGCATAATGTCATTAATTTACATTTTGCGGCGCAATAAAAAATAATAATTTACAATTTATTATTTGGATGCATTATCGGTTTTTTGATACTTTCAATTCATGCCACCAAATTCGAATAACCACCAGACCCAAGATTGTGCTGACCAATTTTTTCTAGTCTTTCCTTTGTAGCCTTTGATGTGTCTGACAACCTATGCAAGTGTTGAAATACGTTAGATGTTCCAAATTCGATATAAAAATTTGATGCAGGAGCATCTAGATCAAACTTTATTGACTGATGAATCCGCTTAACATCCAACTCGAAGTTGATTTACTGATAAGTCAGTTTTCCTTGTAATCAAGTTCTAGATGGATAAGGTTCGATGACAAGTAGATAGCATTAGTTTTAAATTTGTAATAAGTGGCAATTTTTCCTTTATTCTCCTTGATCCCTACGCAGATTTCTCAAGGATTGATCTTTGTCGATAGGGTTTTATTTTATTAGGTCCTCAAGTCCAACATAGTCGGATCTGATAGGTTTTCTAAGTGTTATAAATTAATTTGAGTGTAATAGATCTAAGGAGAGGAGGAAGGGGGGCATAAGGAAAAGGAAAAAGGAGTGAAAGATGAGAGAATAAAGAGTGTGCACAGAAGGAGTGAATAAGTCGATTTCTCTGTGTTTTGAATTTTGATCAAGTTGAATAAAGAACAGAGGATTAAATTCCATGCGTGTTTTGATGGATTCCTGGATTTATATAAATCTGTAGAGATACTAATTCATCATGCATTCACTCCATATAATTATGTGTATAAATTCTTTAGTTTCTAAATTGCAGAGAAATTGATCCTTTCAGTGATCAATTTGGCAAGCTACGAATAAAGATCTTAGAGAAGATCGAACGATGAAGAAAGATTTCTACGGAAATCAACGGTTACAATCTGTTCCGCATATGGAGAAATCAACAACCGATAACTAATCTGCAAGAATCGACGACGTTGAAGACTTCGAAATTTTAGAAATCGGGAAACATGGAAGTTGCGGGAACTCAGCTTTCGATAAGTCAAGTTCCACAACCCGCATCTAGGATAGGCTGTTGCGGCCGCAATTAATTGCGGGAACCATCTTGCAGAAATGAGTTGCAGGAACCATCTTGCGGAAGGAGTTGTGGGAACCGTCTTACGAAATGACGTTTGCAGAAAACCTAAGTTGCGGAAAGGTGGATATTGCAGAAGAACGATCTTGCGGAAGGGAAAGATACCTGAGTTAAAAGTAGTGGAAATAATATTTCAATCAGGAATTCAGCCTATTAGTAGGAGTCTTAGATCTAGTTGGTCTTTGAGGCCATCGATTGTGGTATCAAATCAACACAAATATTCTGCGTAGTAGCTCAGTTGATGAGTTGAGTCTGTGAAGAAAGATTCTGCCAAGAAGGGGATGCATACATGGAGTTCCTGTAGGACGTGGTCAAGGAAGACAACTTGCAGAAACTTAAATGGAAAGAAACATGAGAATACTAGAAGAAAGGTTAGAATCTATGGAAAGAAAGAACCATTCAGACAATTCAGATGACAGTGATGAAGAAGCCGAGTCTGAATCCTCTGAGGAGGAAGAAGAAAATCTTAATGAAATTAAAACTTGAAGATGTTGATGAAAACCAATGGCAGACTAAGAATAGAAGTACCTATGTATTCATGTAACTTAAATTTTGAAGAAATAATGGATTGGATTAATGATCTGAGTAAATACTTTGATTTTGAAGAGATAGAAGACAAGAAGAAAGTAAGATACACAGCTACTAGATTGAAGGGACATGCAACTATCTGGTGGGATGAGCTCCAGGTCCATCGATAAAGAAGAGGTAAGAAAAAAATTAACTCTTGGGATAAGATGTTTTATAAGATTAAAAGTCGATTTATGCCTGAAGACTATGAGTTAAATCTTCTTAGACAATTACAAAACCTTAGATAGAAGGCTATGACAGTAAAAGAATACACATAAGAGTTTTTTAGACTGAATATTAGATATGGACACATAGAGGGAGGTCTAGAAAGAGTATATAGGTATATAAATGGGTTGAGATATGATATACAAAATCAACTCAATTTATTAAATTTGAAAACTGTAGAAGATGCATATTAGGTATCTATAAAGGTAAAAGAGAAATTGCTAAGAAAGAAAAACCAAGAAAAAAAAGGAAAGAACATGCTAAGAGGCAGAGGTGTTCCAAACAGAGGAGGTAGAACTTCTAAAGATGAAGCTGAAAGTTCTAGAAGTAGTAGTCAGTCATTCCAGAGAGGAGGTAGAGGGAGATGTAGAAATAGAGAAGTAAGATGTTATACTTGTGGAGAGATTGTACATATGTCTTGGGATTGTCCAAGAAATAAATCTACAAGTCAGAGAAATGTGATTGTTACAGAGACTCAGGAAGAATAAAAAGAAGAAACAGAGGTGAATAATCCTCCAAAGGATGGAGAGGCTCTTATGTTGAAGAGAGTTGGTAAAGACAGAGAAACAGGTACATGAACCAATTCAAAGGAAATTTTTGTTCAGAACAAGGTGTAAGTCACAAGGTAAGTGTTATAAAATGGTTATTGATAGTGGTAGTACTGATAATTTGGTTTCCAAAGAGATGGTAGAGAAGCCGTGAATGAAGAGGATGAAGCATCCCACTCCTTACAAAGTGTCATGGTTGCATAAAGGACATCAGATCTTGGTGAATGAGCAGTGTAATGTGGAGTTCCAGATTGGTACTTACAAGGATGTAATATTGTGTGACACAATGCCTATGGATGTGTGCCATATACTCTTAGGGATACCATGGCACTATGACAGGAAAGCTATTCATGATGGGAGGAAGAATACTTATTCTTTGGAGAAAGATGGGAAGAGACATACCTTCTCACCCTTGGAAGATGAGGTAGTTCAAAGAATTTCATGATCAAGTATTCTGCCGATGTCTAGAAAAGAACTGTTACAGGAAGTTTAGAAAGAAAAGGATCTACATTTTTCTCTTATTATTATCCAAAGGTAATTTTAACTTCTACAGATTTAGATGATTTTCCAGATGAAGTTAAAACTTCGCTTGATGAGTATGCTGACATTACTGTGGATGAATTTCCAAATGAATTACCTCCTATAAGACGTATTAGTCATCACATTGAATTAATACCCAGTGCAAATTTACCTAACAAAGCAACATACAGATTAACCCCTCTAGAAAATGAAGAAATCAAACAACAAGTACAAGATATGTTGGAGAAGGGATTGGTGAAAGAGATCTTGAGTCCTTGTGCCGTACCCACTATGATAAGTCCAAAGAAATATGGTGGGTGGGGAATGTGACTGACTCCAGGGCAATCAACAAGATCACTATTAAGTGTATATTTCTTTTACCTAGAATTGATGATCTGATGGACTGTTTAAGTGGTTCAAAATATTTTTCCAAAATAGATTTGAAAATTGGATATCATTAGATTAGAATAAGGGAAGGGGATGAATCGATTTTTTAAAAAAAACTAATGATGGTCCATATGAGTGGTTAGTGATGCCATTTGGGCTTACAAATGCACCCAATACTTTCATGAGATTGATGAATGAGGTTCTGAAATAATTTACTGGAAAATTTGTGCTAGTATATCTAGATGAAAGCTTGATTTTTAGTCAGAACATAGAAGAACATTTAAGGCACCTTAAGTTGGTGTCGAGGAATTTGTAGAAGGAGAATCTTCTGATAAATTTGAAGAAGTGTAGCTTCCTGAAAAAGGAATTGGTCTACTTGGGGTTCGTGGTTTCAAAAGAAGGACTCAAAATGGATTCTGATAAAGTGCAAGCAATTTTAAATTGGCCAGTTCCAAGGAATTCTTATGAGTTAATACGTTTTCATGGACTTGCTAGTTTCTATAGGAAGTTCATTAAGAATTTCAGTCAGATTTATGCACCTTTAATAGATACATTCAGAGGAAGTAAACAACCTTTCCAATGGATTGAAGCAACTGATAGAAATTTTAAATTATTGAAGAAGAAAATAACTGAGAAGCCTATTTTGGCTTTGCCTAGTTTTGATAAAGTGTTTCAAGTGGAGATAGATGCCAGTGGAGCAGTAGTGGGAGCAATTTTAAGTCAAAAACATAGGCCAGTGGCATATTTCAATGAAAAGTTGAATGAATCTAAACAAAAGTACTCTTTGTATGATAAATAATTATATGCTATTATGCAAGCTCTTAAAAAGTGGAGACATTATTTAATGCCTAGGGAATTTGTTTTGTATTCTGACAATCATGGTTTGCATTTCATCAAAATCCAGCCTAAATTAAATCAAAGGCATGCTAAATAGGTAGAGTTTTTGCAGAACTTTACCTTCGTTATCAAACATACAAGTGGTAAGTCTAATAAAGTTGCTGAAGCTTGGATCAGGATAAGTTTGGTAATGCAGGAAGTTAAGGTCAGTACTTTGGGATTTGAAAATTTGATTGCTATGTATAAAGAGGATGTAGATTTCAAGTATATTTATGCTACCTGTGAAAATCGAGTTACCCATAACAAAATCCAGTGGTTAGATTATATGATGTAGGAAGGATTTATGTTCAAAGACAATAAGTTGTGTATTCCAAGATGTTCAATGAGGGAAAATTTAATTCAAGAAAAGCATAGTGGGGGTCTCTCAGTACATTTTGGGAAAGACAAGACTTTTGCTCTGGTGAGTAATTTTTATTTTTGGCCAAAGATGCAACTTGATGTGAAGAAATTTGTTGAGGGATGTAGAGTCTATCAACATGCAAAAGGGAGAAGTCAAAACACAAGATTGTATCAACCATTACCTATTCCAGCGAGGCCTTGGGATTCAATAAGCATGGATTTTGTTTTAGGTTTACCTAGAACTTAGAGAGGTCGATTCAATTTATGTTGTAGTAGATAGATTTTCCAAAATGGTTCATTTCATTGCATGCAAAAATACTAATGATGCAACAAACATTGCTAATCTATTCTTTTCAGAAATTGTAAAGTTGCATGGTTTCCTTTGAGTATTGTGTTTGACAGAGATACAAAATTTGTTGGTCATTTTTGGAGAACTTTATGGAATAAATTGGGGACTAATATCAGTTTTAGTTCTGCTTATCACCCTCATACTGATGGACAGACTAAAGTGGTAAATAGGATCTTGGGAAATATACTGAGAATTTTGGTGTATGAACATCCAAAACAATTGGGCTTAGCTTTAGCTCAGGCTGAGTTCACATACAATGATTTACCCAATAGAAGTACATGTATGAGTCCTTTTCAAATTGTCTATGGGATGCATCGAAGAGGTGTATATGAACTTAGAGATTTGCAAAAACAGGAAAAGAGAAGTGCAGAGGGTGAAGACTTTGTAGTTAGTATGCATGAGCTACAAGAAAACATCAAGAAGATATTACACAAAATTGCAAAGAAGGATAACCATAGAGCATACCTAAAGAGGAGAGAAGTGAATTTTCAGATTGGAGATTTAGCGATGGCCTATCTTAAAAAGGCAAAAGGTTCTCTAAAGGAACTTATAATAAGTTGAAGCTTAAAAAGATTGGACCTTGTAAATTTTTAAGGATGTTTTCTGCAAATGCTTATGAAATTAAACTTCCTTCTGACATTCAGATTTCACCAATTTTTAATGTTTCAGATTTATATCCTTTTAGAGATGCGGGTATCCAACCAGATGGTTTAACTTCAGATAGATATGGTCCAGTTATATATTGGCAAGGACAAATTCCAAAAAAAGAACAACCTCAGATTGAAGCCATCCTTGACAAAAGAATCTTAAGGAATATCGGGAACACAACCTTCTTTCAATACCTGGTCAAATGGAGAAATCATCCTACTAAAGATGCAGCCTAGATGACAGAGAAAGAAATTTCCAAGTACAATGTACTTCCTGAAGACTTAATGAAAAATTATTTTCTTCCCCAGGAGTATAATGCAGGAGCTTCCAGCTCGAAGTTCATTGACTGATGAATCAACTTAACATCCAGCTTGAAGTTCATCTACTGATGAGTCAGCTTGCCTTGTAATCAAGTTCTATATGGATAGGTTTCGATGACAAGTAGATATAATTAATTTTAAAATTGTAATAAGTGGCGATTTTGGCTTTGTTCTCCTTGATCCCTGTGTGGATTTCTCAAGGATTGATCGTTGCTGATAGGGTTTTCTTTTATTAGGTCCTCAGGTCCAACTTAGTTGGATCTGACAGGTTTTCTGAGTGTTATAAATTAATTTGAGGTTAATAGATATAAGGAGAGGAGGAAGGGGGCATAAGGAAAAGGAAAAAAGAGTGAAAAATGAGAGAAGAATGAGTGTGCACAGAAGGAGTGAATAAGTTGAATTCTCTGTGTTTCAAATTTTGATCAATTTGAATAAAGAACAAAGGATTACATTCCATGTGTGTTTTGATGGATTCTTGGTTTTATATAAATATGTAGAGATATGAATTCATCCTGCGTTCACTCCATATAATTCTGTGTATAAATTCTTTAGTTTTCAAATTTCAGAGAAATTGATCCTTTCAGTGATCAATTTGGCGAGTTGCAAAGAAATATATTAGAGAAGATCGAACAATGAAGAAAGATCGCAACGAAAATCAATGGTTACAATTTGTTCCGCATCTGGAGACAGATCAACGACCGAGAAATAATCCGCAAAAATTAACGATGTGAAAGACTTCGAAATTGCAGAAATCAGGAAACATGGAAATTGTGGGAACTCAGTTTTCGATAAGTAAAGTTCCACAACCCGCATGCGGGATAGACTATTGTTGCCGCAATTAATTGCGAGATTCGTCTTGAGGAAAGGAGTTGTGGGAACCGTCTTATGAAACGATGTTTATGGAAAAGTTGAGTTGTAGAAAGGTGGAGATTGCAGAAGAACGATCTTGCAAAAGGGCAAGATACCTGAGTTAAAAGTTGCAGAAAAAAGATTTCAATCAAGAATTTAGCCTCTTAGTAGAATTCTTTGATCTAGTTGGTCTTTGAGGCCATAAAAATTAATAATAATAAGGGTTAGCATTACATTGTGGAAAGTATTGCATACCACCTCTGTGGTTGGTGGTATCTTTCCTTCTTTTCTCAGAGCCATCTCCTTTCCATATTCCACTAGGGATTTCCACTCTCTTGCTGGAATCATTGGAGGGCACTCATACCTAGGGTTCCTTTCTAGGTGAACCCTATATTGGTCTCAGACAATCTTCATATGTTGTCCAACATGCTTTAGGATCACAGATCGATCAAAGGTCTCGTTGCTGAACATGCCAACCAACCGATTAGTGAGCTCATCCTTTAATTTTTTTTGTTTGTCTATCCCACCTTGTGCGGATGGTGGGCCCAAATATATCCAAGGACAAATCATTTATATGTTTATTAAAAACACAATTTCCTGCAAAAAGATCATGCCATGATTAGTTGAAAAAAATATTTCATCGGTATATCACAATCAAATTATAAACACTAACTTGAACAATATATAATTACCTAGGATATTCTCTATATTTATTGGAATGAGATCTTCATCCACCAAAAATGTTGTCTATATTGTACCTGTTCTAGTGACACATGAAGATCCAGGAAATGTTACTTTAACAAGATCAATACTACCAGGATTTGCATTGAACCTTCTTCTGCACGATCTGGTGTGCATTGATCACTAGAGGTTTTACTCTTTGCTGGCCTCGAGGGTGTCGCAGATTGTGTTGCCGACTGTTCAGTCGAAAACAATGGTGCATGAGTCGATGTACGTGGAGTAATTTTCTCATGTGATGACTGATCTCCACGAGCATCATTGGGCCCAACAACGCCTTGACCATTAGTGCGGGGTCGCAGAAAATCCTGTAAATACAAACCATATTTTATAAGTTCACTATCATATAAAAGTACAAATTATAAAGTTCTAAATGAATTTATATTATGATTCAAGATTCCACAACTTACTTGCAAGGAATGATATATCTTAACCAACACTTCAACCTTGGATTTAATATCATCTGTCTATGGAATAATGAATAACAAATGAAGGATATCCTCATTAATTTTTTTCAAGGTCTTCTCTATCACCTTAAACGGGTCTAGAGAATAACCAATTTCAACATCGTGCAACTACTCATGCACATCAAAAGCTATTGATTGTTGTGATGTTGTTTCATACACCGATTCATTGGTCTGCAACAAAAATATATGAAACATTACTGACGTGACAGCAATAGACTAAGGAAAAAAATATACTAACAAAAAATATCTATCATGATAGATTCCTAAAATTACAACTAGGTTTACCTGATGCTTGGATAATGGTGTCATTCGATCCACAGCTGGGGACTTTCCCTGATCATCCACTTGCAAAAAATAAGTAGAAAACATTATCATAATGAAACCAGTATACACACAAAAAATACATAACAAAAAAATATTATGCTACATATTATATTGGTACAATTTTTCCGTATTTAAATTGTACAATTACAATCAGGTTTACTTGTTTCCCCGATGCTAATGTCGTCTGATCAACAACCGGGTGTATTCCCTGATCAACACTATGCATCAAATATAGATAAAATTATATAAACCAAAGGGATATACTCATGAAAAAACACAACAACAAATTTTTTGTACATATTAAATGTGTACAATGGAATCAATGTATACCTGTAGCCTCGAGGCAGGTCGGGTATCATCTACTGCGAGGGAGGTGCCCCTCACAGAACCTTGCATAAAAAACATAGAAAAAATTACCTAAACAAAACCAAAATAGTCTCTAAAACAATATAATAACAAAAAAAATGACGTATTTAGATTACACAATTACAATCAGGTTTACCTGTTTCCCCGAGGCTACTGTTGTCTGATCAACAAATGGGTGGTTTCCCCGATCAACACTCTACAACAAATATACAAATAAAATTATATAAACCCAATGAATATACTCATGAAAAAACACAACAAAACAAAAACTCTTTTTTTCAAATTATATTTGTACTATTACAAAGATGTATACCTGCTGCCTCGAGGAAGTTGTACTCCTCTAAACATATGCTGGGGAGATGCCCCGAGGCTACCCTGCAAAGTAAATATAGAGAATTTAAATAAAATTATAACAATTGACTAACAAAAAAATCGTTAAGAGTTTAAATTAATTAATAAAAGGTTGAGTAAATTGTTGGATGTACCACTTCCATAGTAACAATGTTTGTATCTACTCGATTCAATTTGTAATCAATAAGCAAGTCTTTCCCCTGTAGCTATTGATTTAATGGCACATACAAATACACAGTTTCCTTCATGCCCTTCAAATATGCAGTTGGTTTGCTTAATTGTAGACCTTAGTTATGTAATGTTTATAAACCCCGCAATATTCCCAGTGGTATTTGGCCTTCCGTCAATGTACAACGTTGCTCATTTATTTTTATCTTTGTCTTTTAGATGTAAATAATTTGTTGACAACCCATATCTATTCATACTTCGTGTATATTGGACCAGGCGCATCCAATCTTTGTAGTTTTAATAGGGTCCAACATTTGCCATCAATTATGTACATCTGTCGTAATCGACCTTTATGCCATCCATGCAAAACAACCCCAAAACATGTAATGAAGATGACACAATTCGATATATCCTCTCGTTCACACAAAAATATTTGTTCATTTTAGGAAGATCCCCAAGAACCCATTGTTTCACTAGATGTTTGTACCTTAAGGGAACCTCAATGTCTCCTATTGTCTCATCATCATAGGAACATGACCCCCCTTCAATGAGAAAAAAATCCATGCGTTTATGGATTTTTCTTCTGAACTTTTGACATATAGTTGATATAGCCCTTGTACACTGACTGGATGTCTCAATTTCCTCTAGCCTTCCTAAAATCCCCTTAATTGAGGAAGATAGGTCTAACAAATACCTCTTTGGTTCTACCTGCACCATGGGAAAAAAGTTCAAATAGGACCTTGTTGGGTATGCATAGTTCATATTAGAAAATTAAAAGGAATTAAGGCATGCATTTTCTACTATCATCATACATAGTTAGCATTTATCCTCCAATCTTGAAAATGCATATCTTGACCAAGGTGTACTGTAAAGGTGGAAAAACAACCCATTTTACCCATAGGGCCAACAAGACCAATGAATTTAATCTTTTCTCTCTCTCAAGCTAGATTGTCACATATATTTTTATCATCATTGTATAAGAAGAAGTAAATAACAAAGGTAGATCTAGAAAAATACTGTTGTAATAAATTAATACCTAATTTTCATTTCTTTCAATCTTAACACTCCACTTGTCACTTCTCTAAAGTTGGTCCTTGAGATGAGTTATCAATTCCAATGTACAAAACATAAACAGTAAAAACATTACAATAAAGTTTAACTAATGAATAGTAATTAAAGAACAATAATAATGCTAGATAGATTTGGTTTGGATATTCCTTATACGCAGACATGATTTTGAGTAAGCTCTTGTCACTTTAAGGACAAGTAGTCAGAAGACATACCTTCAGATAGAGAGAGAGAGAGTTAGAGTGTTGATGTTTTAGGTTCACATTTCACGGTTGGAGCTCACGGGTTGGAGATCACGGTTCACAATTCACAACACAATTCTAGAAGCCCTAGAAGAGGTACCGTATGAAATTTGGTACCCTAATTTAAGTGTACTCAACTTCATGCATTCATAAAATATAATATCTATACTTCTTTCATGCCAATATACTCCAAAAGTGAAGTTATGAACATAGTATATAAACTCGGCATGCCTTCTAGAATGGTCACTTAGGAAACCCTAGGTTTTTGGGTGGTTACCATAATAAAACATAAAATAAAGTTGAGTACACTTAGAGTAGGGTACCAAAGGTCATGTGGTCACATAATAATAAAACAATAAAAATAATAAGGTTAAGTAATCATACGAAAGGTGGTCAAGGTACCACACAATAAGGGCGATAGGACCAAATAGAAGATGGAGGACCATAAGTCAACAAAAGGCATCACAACAAGATGGTAAGGAAACCCCCATACCCACAAGACCAAGGTGTACCGTAAATATGGACAAACAACCCATTTTACCCATAGGGCCAACAAGACCAATGCCTTAAATATTTTCTCTCTCTCAAGTTATATTGTCACATATATTTTTATCATCATTGTATTAGCATAAGTAAATAACAAAGGTAGATCTAGGAAAGTATTGATGTAATAAATTCATACATAATTTTCATCCCTTTCAACTTTAACGCCCCACTGGTCACTGCGTTAAAGTTGGTCCTTGAGATGAGTTATCAATTCCAATGTACATAACATAAACAATAAAAAAATTAAAATGAAGTTTAACTAATGAATAGTTATTAAAGAACAATAATAATGCTATATAGATCTGGTTTGCATATGCCTTACACTCATACATGATTTTGAGTCATCTCTTGTCACCGTAAGGACAAGTAGTCAGAAGACATACCTTCAGAGGGAGAGAGAGAGAGAGAGTTAGAGTGTTGATGGTTTAGGTTCACATTTCACGGTTGGAGGTCGCGGGTTGGAGATCACGGTTCACAATTCACAACACAATTCTAGAAGCCCTAGAAGAGGTACCATATGAACTTTGGTACCCTACTTTAAGTGTACTCAACTTCATGCATCCAACAAATATCAGAGCTATACTTATTTCATGCCAAGATACTCCAAGAGTGAAGTTATGAACATAATATATAAACTTGGCATGTATTCTAGAATGGTCACTTAGGAAACCCTAGGTTTTAGGGTGGTTACCACAATAAAACATAAAATAAAGTTGAGTACACTTAGAGTAGGGTACCAAAGGTCATGTGGTCACATAATAATAAAACAATAAAAGTAATAAGGTTAAGTAATCATACCAAAGGTGGTCAAGGCACCACACACAATAAGGGCGATAGGACCAAATAGAAGACGAAGGACCAAAAATCAACAAAAGGGGCCACAACAATATGGTAAGGAAACCACCATACCCACAAGACCAAGGTGTACCGTAAAGGTGGAAAAACAACCCATTTTACCCATAGGGCCAACAAGACCAATGACTTTAATCTTTTCTCTCTCTCAAGTTATATTGTCACATATATTTTTATCATCATTGTATAAGCATAAGTAAATAACAAAGGTAGATCTAGAAAAGTACTGGTGTAATAAATTCATACATATTTTTCATCTCTTTCAACTTTAAAACTCCACTGGCCACTGTGTTAAAGTTGGTCCTTGAGATGAGCTATCAATTCCAATGTATAGAAAATAAACAGTAAAAACCTTACAATGAAGTTTAACTAATGAATAGTAATTAAATAACAATAATAATGCTAGATATATCTAGTTTGGATCTGCCTTATAGTCAGACATGATTTTGAGTCAGCTCTTGTCACTGTAAGGACAAGTAGTCAGAAGGAATACCTTTAGAGAGAGAGAGAGAGTTAGAGTGCTAATGGTTTAGGTTCACATTTCACGGTTTGAGTTCATGGGTTGGAGATCACGGTTCACAATTCACAACACAATTCTAGAAGCCTTACATGAGGTACTATATAACCTTTGGTACCCTACTTTAAGTGTACTCAACTTCATGCATCCAACAAATATCAGTTCTATACTTATCTCATGCTAAGATACTCCAAGATTGAAGTTATGAACATAATATATAAACTTGGAATGTATTCTTGAATGGTCACTTAGGAAAACCTAGGTTTTAGGGTGGTTACCATAATAAAACATAAAATAATTTTGACTACACTTAGAGTAGGGTACCAAAGGTCATGTGATCACATAATAATAAAACAATAAAAGTAATAAGGTTAAGTAATCATACCAAAGGTGGTCAAGGTACCACACACAATAAGGGCGATAGGACCAAATATAAGATGAAGGACCATAAGTCAACAAAACGGGTCACAACAAGATGGTAAGGAAAAACACATACCCACAAGACCAAGGTGTACTGTAAAGGTGGACAAACAACCCATTCTACCCATAGGTCTCAAGTTATATTGTTACATATATTTTTATCATCATTATATAAGAAGAAATAAATAACAAAGGTATATATAGAAAAGTATTGCTGTAATAAATTCATACATAATTTTCATCTCATTCAACTTTAATGATCCATTGGTCTGTGCGTTAAAGTTGGTCCTTGAGATGAGTTATCAATTCCAATGTACAGAACATAAACAATACAAAAATTACAATGAAGTTTAAATAATGAACATAATATATAAAATTGGCATGTCTTCTAGAATGGGATGTATTCTAGAAATGTCACAGCTCAAGTACAATGACCAGACACAAGGTCACAACCAACCACATGATGCATTCAAGAGCCATATATTAGGTCTTAACAAACATGTTTGGAAGGCCTCTGCTTTGCAAAATTAGTTACTTGACTACAATTGGTTGCATTTAGAAATTAGTGTATGCGGTGATATGTTATCACAGTGTACAATATTCAGTTTCCTCGCAATATGGTAAAAAATGCATACAATATCACACAACCCCAAATACGATATACTGTGAGAATATATCGTGACATACACTGTAATTCACCACTTGCACAAATATTATTTCTCTATACCGAGAGACCTGCACCTAATGATTTAATCTTTGTCATGGATATTTGATGAGGTAAAATATAAAAAACCAGAGTCATTGGATTTACCACTATCTATTAGTTGCATTATGTCAAAATAGAGTAGACAAAAACCAATATAGGTTAAATTAATTGCTTTAGACACAATGAAACCATCATATTTAACTAAATTATCTTTGTTTTCTTTATGAATCTTAACATTTATCATTAGATGTTTTTAGTGATTGAAAAGAAAGTTCAACTTAGAGATGTCTTGCTCATATGTATGTTTTTATTCAAGGAAAGACAATATGTTCCTTTATAAACTCAACAAACAACAAATGGAGGGAACTTTAAACGACTAGATGCATGGGGGGCATATTAACAACTATATCCTCCTTCCTCTCCTAAGGGAGTAGACTCTCTCTCTCTCTCTCTTTATGTTGTCCTTCCTATAAGACCTATTTTCTAGCTGGAAAGTAAGTAGGAAACCCAGATCACGGTTCAAGAAGGAAACACACCCACTGATAAGACCCTATTCCAAACTCCTAGACTCCCAAATACAAACCTCTACTCCCCTACTTACAAACTACCTACCCACAGATCCAGTTAGAACTAGAACCAAAAAACAAGGATCTTGTCACTCCCAATACGAGCCAGACTCACAAATTAGATCTCTTACTTAATTACAGCTTCCGGGAGAGCGAGGTCCAACTACCACATCTCTCGCGAGAGGATGTCCAACTGAAACTAACTCACAAAGAGCACACTCAATGCACAGGGAACTGAAACATGTATATGCCCTTTCCCATATAGATGAAAATTGGCTAGTATGAGGTCTTAGCCTTTCATCCAAGCCTCAATTATTGTTACATTGCATGTCATTTCATGCATACAGGTATAATTGAGATCTAAAGAGGTTGTAATTTTTCCTTTTTATTTAGGGAAAAAAAATTCAAAGTATAACATGTCCGAGGAATTTTTGAGGGTGAGCAAAGATGCCAAGCAGAGTTGATCTTA
Organism: Pseudotsuga menziesii; assembly: GCA_001517045.1. NCBI lineage: Eukaryota > Viridiplantae > Streptophyta > Pinopsida > Pinales > Pinaceae > Pseudotsuga > Pseudotsuga menziesii. The sequence continues at coordinate 488,849 of LPNX010477306.1, forward strand.
TTTAGGTGACAACATGAGTTTCCTTAGTATATACATGAAATATCTTAAAGCCCTAGCTCTAATCCAAGGGAAAGCATAAAATACTGTCCAACTCAAGCCTTACCTTTCCATTCCATGCCAAGTCTAGTTCCCAGGAACCTCTGGGTAGATTTGGACCGTTGTTACCCAAAAGTATTCTAGCATGAATATGATGTGAGGATATGAGAAAATTTATCTTAGCAACCATATAAAACATTGAATTCTGAAACACACAGTATTGAAACCATCAAGGTTGACGAGAGGGATCACTCTCCACTCCCTCATTTCAGTACAATTTGCAGTAACCTCTACAACCTCATACTGGCGTATATCTTCCATGGGAGTATACTCATCCCCATTAGGCTGCTATTTTTTATAGAGAGTCAACATAGATCCTTTCCTAGGGAATATTTAAGAAACATCACCACAACTTTTCCCCCTTTAATCAAATGAGAAAATACATTTAGAAAAATCAATGGTGGTCTATCTTCTCACCGTAAACTCCCAGAAGCCCTCCAAATTGTAGCACTTGTTCACCTTGTTAAATCACCATGGTCATTGCCCTTTACCTATATCCATCTCAATTGCACTTCAAAGGGATGCAATGAGACTACCTTATTTATAAGAGCATAATAACATGGCATCACATCACTATCATCATATACAACCCAAATCTGGTAATCATTGAAACAATTATCTGTCCTATTCTGGTCAAATTCAAAAAATTCTGAATCATGTGGGTAAGGCACATATTTATTCATCATTCAAAGCACCATTTATATGGACTTAAAAACTATGAATTTGGGAGATAAAAAACAACACTATGGTGTTAACGATACCAATCTTAAACCAAATTTTTATTTTCCAAATGCATATCTTAGAATGTTGAATTGCTTAGCATGAAAGGGAGAGTCTAGAGAAATATAAACGTAAAATAAGGTGGTGAAATTGGTCTCCTTCAAGGATTCAATAGTATGCAATAATATTGCAAACAATGATCCCTTTTAAAGGTTTAAAATCACCAAAGTATATGTATAGGTTCTAGCTGAAGTCAATCACCCAAACCATGTTGAATCCATCACTATACTTGGAAAATATAATTTTTAAACTTACAAGTATTTGCAATATATCTTGCTCATACCAAAACTGGGTAGATTCCACTATCAAAACTGCCCAAGGGTTTTAAGAAAAACAAAATTGCAAGCAATTTTTCTTTTAACATACATTCCTTGTGGAATCTTTGAATTTCAACATATTCACTCTGATCATGCTTTTAGGCTTGAACAACTAGGATGGTATTGTTTTAAGTTTTGATCCTGTCCAGATTTCCCTTAGGGACCTCCCAATCCTTTTATTTTTTGTGTACATTGTCAACGCGGTAGTTTGATAATGTCCCAGAGAAGATAAGACTGAAAATAATGAGTAGATATAGGCCTGAAATGACAAATCTTGACTTGTGATAAAAATTAAAATGCAGTGTAAGATAGAAGTCTTTAAGGGTCACTTTGAAAGTTATGATTACTGGATCAATATGGAAAGAGACCTTCTCCCTTCTCAAATAAACATTGATAATTTGGTACACAAATTGCCACTTCATGTACTTTTACTTAATAATCTTGGAACATTTCAATAACTTAATAGATGAATTGGAGTGTTTTAAACTTTGTGATTTCCAAATTCCGCAGTAAGGACCAAAGTGAGGTTCAAGACATTAATATGAAAAATTCAAATGCATCTCTTTCTGAAACATCATTATCAAATAACTAGAACTTTTTACAGGTTGTACAATGAAGTTTTAATACTTAGGCACTTGATAATTTCCAGAGAACATGTTTATTTTTCATGTTTGAGAATGATGAAATAGGTTGCTATAGTGATAAGTATTTCTAAACAATCAAACCAAATTCATTTAAGATAACAATAATATCTTAACATTCAACATATAATTTCCTCTACAGTATAGACTTTTATTATCATATGGCATTAATATACATTTTGAGGAACTTGGCAAATAAGAGCAAAATACCATCTAGTTAAGAAAACCTCCAACCAATACCAATTTTAAGCAAGAAACTTTATGGAGTCTCTTTAACTAAATCCAAATCAAGTTCACCAATATCAACCTACCAAAAAGTTCTTAATATAGTTATGGATTACTTGAATGATATAGGAAAAGTAAGGACCTCCAAATTAATGACAAATGGATGATTACTATGTCATGAATTCAGGTCTTCCCTTAAATAGTGAAATATGGGAAAAAGTTAAATGTTTCCAAATGTATGCTAACAAAATAGAACTTAATAGAAACCACCCAATAATGAGCTAAGATTTGAAGTGATTTCAAAGAAAACCTCTTAACAATGAACAAGGGTTTGAATGTAGTAGAGTTTACGCTTCAAATTTTAACAATACAATTGGTGTCTCAAAGAGGCTGAATTTGAATATTATGACAATCCACAAAGGGAAAACGATAGTCAATCTAGGATACTGGAATCACTTTTGTATGTGAAGTGCAAAATTAGATACGAGTGTCAAATAAATTCACTATCATAACAAATAGAGATGCAAAACTGAATTTGGGTAAGGCACATATTTATTCATCATTCAAAGCACCATATATACGGACTTGAAAACGATGAAATTGGGAGATAAAAACAACACTATTATGTTAACGATATCAATATTAAACCAAATTATTATTTTCAAATGCATATCTTAGAATGTTGAATTGCTTAACATGAATGGGAGAGTCTAGAGAAATATAAAAGTAAAAGAACATGGCCAAATTGGTCTCCTTCAAGGATTCATCAGTATGCAATAAAATTGCAAAAAAGGATCCCTTTTAAAGTTTTAAAATCACTAAAGTATATTTATAGGTTATAGCTCAAGTAAATCACCCAAACCATGTTGAATCCATCAGTATTCTTGGAAAATATAATTGTTATACACACAAGTATTTGCAATATATCTTGCTCATACCTAAACACATCAAGAAAAGAATGCACCATCATGCTTATTTTATTTCTTAGGGTGCATTCACCCCTAGAATATATTGTGGTTAGTTCTCCATCAAATAAAAGGATTTCATACAACTTGGACATGTAGATTGGTTGCATAAACTTATACCCACTCTAGATGCATTTAAGGAAACATGGTCTATATTCCTCCCAATATAAAGGTGGATATGTCAGCTAAAACTAGTGTTATTGAATACATTCTACTTGGTGCATCATGTTCCTCTAAAGAGATAGAAACCCACAAATCCTATTCCAAGAGTTTTGTGATGTATTTCCATGGTTTTATTACAAATTTCATGGTTTGTATAACACTACACTAATACATGGCCTAACACTCCCCTAGTTCACCACAGTAAAAGGTTTTCCCATCCTTCTAAATATATGTTTGTTAAAGATAAAATTGATAAACTTTGGAATGTGAGTTTAATTTATCAAATCATGTATATCACATGGGTATAGAATCACATTCCTCATGTATATGTACAACCTATTCCTCATGTATATAATGTATATGCACAAACTCATTACTTGTTTGAAAAAATAGCACTAGCATTTCGAACACCTCTATAAGGTTTTTCTTAGATATTGTAAGCAAACCAATTAGATAAACCTTCTTTAGTGCATATTTTGCATTATTGTCAATTCCTTGCAAGGATTTATCAATTCTAAGTAGGGTTTCACTATAGACCTTGTTAGGGGATAATTTTTTTGACACCCACTGCATTTAAGTGAAATATGTTAATAAAGGTCAAAGATAAGCACGTAGTTGCTTACCCTTATGACAAGAAAGGTGAAGGGACTGAAACAATCCTGGAAAAAGTGTTATAGAATAAGCTCTCATGATCAAGGGTAGGAACAAAAAACTTGAATATGTGGGGAATATGATTAATCAAATGCACAACAGATCAATAGTCGTTGTTCATGGCTCTCTGAGTAGCAAGGTGTTTAAAGTAATGAGCAGAAGCCATAAATGTAATAGCACTAATTTGATGCTGTAGGAATTCATGCATTCTCTCTCCTATAATCAATTTTGGGGAACTACTAATCACAAGTATCGAAATCATTGATAGATGGAGCCATGATTTAGGTGGGATAGAAGAACAACTAAACAATACACAGACCAACAAAAACAAGATAGATGGTCATGGGAAAAATGGGTCATATGTCAATATGAGATCTACGTCACTATAAAAATCCAATTAAGCGATGACATGTGGTGTGGAAATAAATGCACAATTTTCAAAATTTTAAAATGTTTGTTGAGTGTCAAATAATTCATTTTTTGAAACAAAGCTAAGGTTAACATATTGAATCCACGAAGTTTATAAAAAACATCAAAGCCGACCAACCTCCAACAATAACTTTGAATCTATTTCCTACTATTTTTTCTAAATATTTTCCTGTTTTCAAATCAACGATAATCCCCAATTATTTGATACCAACACGAAATCAAACCCAAATTATGACCATAAACATATAGGGATACCTATTCAATCCTATGTTATCAATTACATACCTCCATGATTCCATTATTGCTTCCCAACCCAACTTTAAAGAATATCACGGCTTCTTAAATATCTAAGAGTCAAATATGGCCCTAAATCTCATACCCCAAACCTACAATTTCCCTGAATCGGTTACCTAGTGCGTGCAAAACTTTTTCCTTTGAAAAACATGCCATTGTGTCATTTGATTGGTCCACGGTAATATGCAATGTAACAAAATATGCCATAAGTCAAATGTTGGATATGCCCAATACACCAAACCTGTGTAAGCTAAATGAATACTCTTTTGAGAGAAAACACCAATCCCTAAGTTAAGAAGAGAAGGATAAACTCCTTAGCAACCTCTTATCCCAAAATACAGAAATCCCAAAAGAGTCACCCCCTTACAAAATTGATATTTTGCCTAAAATATCCTAGAAATAAATTCTCATGGTATGCTAATTGCTATGTTTTTAAAAAATGAGGCATTGGTCATTGGTCAATGCCATTTCCATGTCTTTGAAGACCCTATTTTATACAACTTGAACCTATTCACATCACATATGGGATGTAAAATACATGAGTTTGAACAAATGAGTTCGAAGAGGTTTTTACTTACCGATTTGGGAGGCATTGGCTTCGTCTATGCAGTTCTGCTCGATAAATTTGGTATCCTTTGTGACCTTCGAATTAGTAGACTCCTTATCACAATCGGACTCGAACCCATCTTAATGGATCCCTACCACAATCAAACTCGAACCCATATTAATGGATCCCTCCAAATCGACAACTATCTCCCTTTGTTTGGTTGCAAATTAAATAAAAGGTGCTTTTTCTTGGTCCACTGGTGTGGGTAAAATGCTTATAGATCCCGAGCTGTTTCAGTACTCGGTCAACCGTCTCTTCTGGTTCAGGATCAGACGCTCGAGAAACTCAATATGCATATGAATCTGCTAGCACATTCACTGTATCCGTGATGGGGAACTCTGTGCCTACTAAGGAGATTATGGCTCTTGATCTGGAGATGGATTTGCTTGAATTAAAACTGAGACTATAGATTCGTCAGAGGTCGAAAGGATGGACACAAAAGTGCATAGAGTGACTATGCCATATGGTGTGATTTGTTATTCTCTATTTAGTCCATTTTTTAGTTGAACATGAGTTATCTAGGATTGTGTTTGAGTTAACCTAATATTAGAATATTGTCATTACATAGATAACATGAAAAGAAGTTAATTGTGGAAATATAAACCAAGATGGAATGTGATATACAATTCCATTCTAAGTTCTAGTTAAGCTTCATGTCAATTTCCATTATCAACCAACACATGGACATCACTGGTGCCAAAAAGCAAGAGTGGGTTCCATCCCTAGAACGGAAAACCAAATTTAGTCTAGAAATCCTATATAGACTCATTCTTCATCTTATTAAGGATATTGTCCTCAACTCTCCATTTATAAAGTTGGGTGTTCAAGCTCCTCAAGCTTGATGTAAATATTTGAACTACAAAAAAACTAATATTTTCTAGAAGGAATCATGATGATGTTGCAAATGGTTGTCATAAATCCATCTTGGATGCTTGATTGAATAAGTTATAGAGACTCAAATATAAACTTGAATGGCTTATCTCTTTAAACTTCTAGTGCCTATAGAAACCATTAATGGATCCAAAAAGGAAATTTTGTCTAGTCTCTTATCTTACATGGTTTTAATCCTAGTAATATATTGAATGAACCAAGCATCCCTTACCGTAAATGTTGTATAGGTGATAGAAATGAAATCCTTGATCCATTGTTTTAGTGTTATTTTCATGCTCGGTCTAGCTAGGAGTGGAACACTACAATTTTTTCTAACTCCTCCTTATATCTATATCCCAGAAAGCCCCCATGTTAGTAAATGAAATTCTTTGGATGTGTAATTCTGAGAAACATGGACAGTAATGAAAATTAAAGGAAAAATTAGACGGTGTTATATTTAAAACTTTCATAACATATTGATAGTTTTTTTTAGTATAATATCTCCCCGATTTCTTCTAATTTATACATACAAATTATTGTAAAAAGTTCAAGTGTCTAAACTTCATCTTGTTGTAGAACACCTATGCTATTTTTTTCTTTTATTAGGAATGTGCACCATGAATAATGAGTATGGAATTTCACACTGGTTCTCTATCCCAACTAGTCTATCTCACTCATGATTTATGATATGAGGAAGCATGTTCAACATAACCAAGGTAACAAGAGATTAGGCCTTCCCACTCCTAACCCAAAACCAATTGACAATGGATGGGGTCCAACACAAAGGCCATGATCACAACTCACTCAATGCAAGGTTTATCCTATAAATGGATTAATGTATTCATGACTCTTTGTATGTGTGACTCTTCTTGTGTGCTTCAAAAGGTTAGAAATTATGTTTTTTATTAGAAATATAGTATATCCAAGTGGCTATTTTTAAGTAATTTTTGTACTGGGTGTTGGGCACCATTTTGACCTCTTTTTGTCACCTAAATATCTTCCATTTTCCTCCATAAAACCTTCATACTGATTTATAAAGCCTTAAATTCACCCACAAACTTTGGTTAAAAGGTATAAATGTCATTGATTTTTAACAAATTGAATTTTGAGATTTTTAAAGCATTTAAACTAAGGTTTTTATTCAGGATTACAGGATGTGCTAACTTCCCGTAATGTCTCCAAGGTTGAATACTTGCAGGCCAGCTGGGCGTGAACTGAAAGATGGGGAAAGGATCCTCAGTGTCCAAGGATGGTTGAACTTCCAATGGATAGATGATGTGGCTCTCACAGGTGTCAAGTCAATGACGGTCAAAGCTGACCACCTGTGCTACCACTCAGCACAAAAGCAGGGCAGTTCCGATTTTGTTGATTTTCACAGATTTGATAGAGGATCTCGAGGAATATGTTTCATTAATTAGTTTCCAGATTAATATAATTTCTAGTTTTCAAGAATTTGTATAAGTACTTCATAAAACAGAGGAGAAATCCATCACGATTTGGAGAGAAAACGCATACTGTTCCGGACTGCGTTGTTTTACTATGTATGATCGATTTTATGGTGAATGTAATTGAAGTTCAAGCTCTGTGATTGTCTTTCTACGTGTGTGAACGAGGCATTGGAGGGCCCCCATTGTCAAGTCTGCACACATTTCAATTACCAGTAAACGATTTGAATTGTTGCCACGATTTGGATTGTCGCTGGTGGTATGTTTCAGTTCCTGTAGGATTTGATTTCATTATTGTAGAATGAGTTAAATTGTTTTGAGTCAGTTTTATAAACTTTGTTATTTCATTAGATATATGCTGTAGAAATGATTCAGACCATTTCACATTACTGTGCATTGTTTATTCAACGATGGAGTTTTAAGAATAGTTACACATTACGAAAGCTTTCCTGTAAAGGGAATTAATGATTGATTGTTTATTCAACGTTGAGATAATGGGAAGAGTTTTGTGATTCATGTTTCAGGGTTAAGTTTAATTTGTAATTGTTTTTATTATCTTAGAAGATTTCACATGTAAATTGCTTTCACATATAAATTGCTGTGTAAATGAAATATCAGATGAAGTTGTTCCTGTAAGGGAATTTTTGTGTTTTCAAATCACAGTAACTTAATTTGTTAATAGGGTTATTTCATAGATAAACTAGATTTCTAGTTAGGTCTAGCTTTGAGTCCTTATACTTGGATATGCCTCTAAGTCTACCAACCTGGATTGACATAAATTCAAGGTTTGATCTGCATTAGTGGATCAAAGCCCAACATTTGGCGCTATTGCTGGGGAGGCATTGTAGAAGCAGGCTTAGGAACTTTAGTTCTCTGATAAAAACAAAAATTTCAAATAAAAACATAGAGTAGATTTTAGTTTTATGTCAAGACAAAGAGATGAGAAAGGAAGATTTATCAAAACCCCCCCAAAAACAGAAGTAACAGGACCTTCTTTTCCAAAAGGATTCATCACAATAGTTGGTACTTCTAAAATGGCTGAGGAAGAAACATCAAAAGGGCCAACCGCAGAACAGAGAAGGGAGTATGAGAGAATGTTAGAAATAGAAAACAAATGCAGATAAGAGAGAAGAGAAGAAGAGAGGAGACATGAAAGGGAAGAAGAGAGGCGGCATGAAAGGGAAGAAGACAGGAGACATGAGAGGGATGAAAGAACAGAAGAAGATCGGGAAGCCACCTTTAAATTTCCCATTTTGGACACTAGCATTATCCTAGGAGAAGAGGTAAAAATGAAGAATATTCCACCATATGTCTTACCAAACTTCTATGGCATGACTTTTGAGGATCCAGACTCTTTCCTATTCGAGTTTGATATCTTGTGTCGAACTTATGGATACACTGATGACACCCATAAGCTTCGACTTTTCCCTGCTACCCTTAAAGCAGCTGCCTTGAAATGGTTCATGGGATTAGGAGAGCATTCTATCACTAGCTGGGATGAAATGAGGAAGATCTTTCTTCGAAAATATTAGGCATATTGCAGATCAAAGGATCTAAAAGATGACATTTTTGGAATGACTCAACAGGAAGATGAGAGCTTGGAGGAGTATTTGGAAAGATTCTCATATAACCTGCAGAAATCTAAATACAATTCTTTGACATCTGAGATGATTAGAACAATATTTCTAAAAGGAATAAGAGAAGAGTATTTGGATATTTTGAATGTTATGGGCAAAGGTGACATATCCTACCTTCCCTTTGACGAAATACAAGATTTATGTCAGAAATATTCAAGAGGGAAGGCTAGAACTGGAAAAAGGGATATCACTACTAAAGTAACTAAATCTGAAAATAGTGGTATCTCTAGAGCTGAGCTTGGAAATCTGCTAGAAGATTTCAAGACTGATTTATTGAGTACCTTGGGCACACAGGTCGAAGTAGAAAAAACCAAGAAAAGGAAAGAACAACATGACCAACAAGATCAAGTTTTGTCTATTTTTTTTCCTAAATGTAGAAAGAAACATCCACTAAAAGAATGTCCTCTAAATACTGTTGAAATTTGTGGCTTATGTACTTCTAATCACAAAACTGATGACTGCCCCAGGTTGAAAGAATTGCAGGCATCTCGAATGGAGGAGAATCAAAGCATGGAGTCTCTCTACTTTATGGGACAACGAAGACCTTGGCAGCCACGATTTTCAGGTATGTCTCAAGATTCTATGCAGCAATTTCATACAAATTATCAAACTCCTATTCAGAATTCATGAAGTGCACCCATGCCCTTGCAAACTTCGTCTCCTCCATTAGCCCAATCTGCTCCAAATTGGAGAGGATATGCCCATGGTAACTAGACATATCAGCAGGCCTATTTACAGCCCTATCAACAACCTTCTGCCTATCCCCAATACCAGCAGAATCAAGTCCAAGCCCCATCTTTTCAACAACCTAACAACATGGCTCCTCAATTGGGTCCACCACCTCAACAACTTCAATTTCCATCCAATCAGCCTCCACCTCGCCCTACAAAATTGCCAGCTCAGCCAATTCCAAATCCAAATAATAAAATAGATAGACCCATGTATAATGTTGATGATGGAATGGCACTCCCCTACTCAATTCTCCCACTACAAAATATCAATTTAAGATCTGGGAAAACTTTACAAAAAGAATCTCCTGTTATCTTAGAAGAACAAACAGAAAATGAGAAAATTCCAAAAAAATTAAATACAGAAAAATCACAGTCAGAAAATCACAATAAAAAAGGGAAAACATTAGTATCTTATACACCTCCTTTTCCAGAAAGGTTGGTTAAAGAAAAGATTTCAATCTCCCTACCTGATTTTGATGTTTTGAATGAGTTAACCAATGTATGTGTTAAAATTCCATTACTGCAAGCTATAAAGGATATTCCAATTTACACTAAAGCAGTTAAGGAATTATGTCTTAATAAAAGAAGGAAGGATCCATAAAAAAATCATGTGGTAGGCAATCTAGAAGGATTAATGTCTAACACTGTTTTCATTGAAAAGTATGTAGATCCTGGAATCCCAATGGTTACAATTACTGTTAATAATTTTTCAATTCCAAAAACATTGATTGATTTAGGTGCTGCCATTAATGTCATGACACTAGAGACAATGGAATACCTTCACTTGACAAATCTCAGACCAACCACAACAGTTTTGGAACTAGCTGATAGGTCTAAAATTACACCTGAAGGGATCTTAGAAGATATCATTGTTTCTTTAGATTCCTGGGAGCATCCTGTCGATTTTATAGTGCTACAGCCAAAGTCTAACCTAGGAGGGCACCCATTGATTCTTGGCAGACCCTGGTTGGAAACAGCGGATGCTTTCATAGGATGTAGGTCAGGAAGTATGCTTATTTCACATGGGACAGAGAGAAAACAAATTGCACTTTACCCTTCTACCCAAAGACATTCTACATTAGATAAACTGTCATGGATTAATGAGACCAAAGAACAGGAAGAAGAATTAATTCAGCCTCTCCTGAGTATCAATCAGTTCTTTGATTTTCAGGAAGAAAACAACGAAGATTTGTTAGATTATTTTATTGCTGAACCTGATATTTCTAAAGAATTAAGAGACATGCAATATGCTGTAGCAGATCAAGTTTTGGGTTATAATTTTCAGGAAAATTGCACAGTACATTCTCTAGCATTGGTACTTCACGATATTTTTAATGTTCACTCAATCACAGATATTCAAAGTAAAACAGTTGAAATCAGTCCAAGAAAACATTTGAATATAAGTGCACATCTTACTACATCATAGGAAGAACAGTTGATTACTTCGCCGAATAAACATTCCCATGCATTTGCTTAGGAGTACATTGATATGCTAGGTATTCATCATGAAACATGCACTCACCACATTTACATAGATGATAAAATCAGACCTCTTAGACAACCGCAACGTAGAATGAACCCCATACTAAAAGAGATAGTCAAGGAAGAGTTGCAAAAGTTGTTAAAAGTAGGATTTATTTACCCCATTTCCGACAGCCAATGGGTCTCTCCCTTGGTTGTTGTTCCTAAAAAAAATGGTAAATGGCGCATATGTGTAGATTACAGAGAGTTGAATAAGGCAACATTAAAAGATTATTTTCCATTGCCTTTCATTGATCAAGTGTTGGAAACCTTAGCTGGAAAAGAATATTTTTCATTTTTAGATGGTTTCAGTGGGTATAATCAAATTAGTATTGCAAAAGAAGACCAGGACAAAACCACCTTTACATGTCCCTGGGGCACATATGCCTACAAGGTTTTACCTTTTGGCTTATGTAATGCCCCAGCTACCTTTCAGAGGGCAGTCTTGGCCATCTTTGCAGATCTAATTCATGAGTGTGTTGAAATTTACATGGATGATTTTTCTGTGTATGGAAGTACCTTTGAGGATTCCTTGGCAAACCTAGAGAAAATTTTAAAAAGGTGTGTTGACTCAAATCTTTCCCTTAGTAACGAAAAGTGTTTTATGATGATGACTGAAGGGATAGTTTTAGGACATCACATTTCTTCATCTGGAATAAAATTAGATCCTGCTAAAATTCAAATCATTGAAAATTTATCTAAACCAAGAACTCAAACAGATGTAAGAAGCTTTTTAGGGTATGCAGGCTATTATCGTAGATTTATTGCAAATTTTAGTAAGATAGCTCTGCCATTGTTTAAATTGCTTTCAAAGGATGTGCCTTTTAATTGGGATACTGACTATCAATCTGCATTTCAGACACTTAAAGAGAAGCTCTCAACTGCTCCCATTTTAAGGGGACCAAATTGGACATTGCCTTTCCATATTTCTACCGATGCCTTTGCTACTGCAATAGGGGCCTCGTTGGGACAGAAAGAGCATACCATGACTTATGCTATCTATTTTATTAGTAAAAAACTGACACCTGTAGAGTTGAACTATACAGTCACTGAAAAAGAGATGTTGGCGGTGGTTCATGCTGTAAACAAATTCCGTCATTACATAACTGGCTACGAAATTTTTGTCCATACAGATCATTCAGCCTTACGATATTTAATGAATAAATCTATCACTAATGGTCGGATAACAAGATGGTTGTTGTTAATGCAGGAATTTAATATCACTGTTTTAGATCGGCCTGGACGAGAAAATCAAGTGGCAGATTTCCTGTCTCATTTACACAATACTGGTGAGATTGTTCTTGTTTCAGATAGTTTTCCTGATGAACACTTATTTGCAATTTTAGTTATCACTCCTTGGTATGCTGACATTGCTAATTATTTATCATCAGGACAATTACCGCCATCTATGACATCTAAAGAAAAGAAAAATATTATTAAACAAAGTGCTAGGCATATATGGGTTAATGGCGATCTCTTTTACACAGGATATGATCTAATTATAAGAAGATGTGTACGATAGGATGAAGTCTTAGATATTTTAAAGGCATGTCATGATGAACCATGTGGTGGTCATTTTGCAGATAAAAGAACATCATACAAGATACTCAATTTGGGGTATTACTGGCCTTCTATTTTCAAAGATGCTAAGAGGTATGTTAGAAGTTGTGATACTTGTCAACGGATGGGACGGCCAGTCCGGTCTGATGAAATGCCACTCCAACCACAAATCCTCATTGAACCGTTTGAAAAGTGGGCCCTTGAATTCATTGGCCCAATTCATCCACCATCACAAGGGAAGAAGTACATTTTTGTCTGTACGGACTATGTTACTAAGTGGGTAGAGGCCAAAATATTACCAAGAGCTACTGAACAGACTGTGGTAAACTTTCTTTTTGAGGAGATATTTGTCAGATTTGGGGTGCCTAGAGAGATTGTAACTGATCAAGGTGCCCATTTTACCTCCAAACTAGTGCAGGAGATAGCAGAAAAGTACAAGATTAAGCACAGAAAGTATACCCCTTACCATCCACAAGCAAATGGCCAAGTGGAATCTACAAACAAGACTTTAGAAGGCATCATCACCAAAACTGTCCAGATGCATAGGAAGGATTGGTCAGTTAAGCTTACTGAAGCTTTATGGGCATACCAGATCACTTGGAAAAACAGTACTGGGTTTTCTCCTTATCAGCTTGTTTACGGTAAGCAAGTCCTCCTCCCTATAGAGTTTCAAATTCATACCTTCAAGTTAGCAGCCGATTTAGGTATGGATATTTCTGAGGCACAACAAGAAAGAATACTCCAATTGAATCAACTGGATGAGATGAGACAAGATGCTATAGAACACAATATTTTGATCCAACAGCAAAGAGCTCAATGGCATGATAATTTTATCAAAAAGAAACAATTTCACATCGGTGACTGGGCACTATTGTTTGACTCAAAGTTCAAAGACTTCAAAGCCAAATTTACAACTCATTGGCTTGGTCCATATGAGATTGCAGAGGTATATGATAATGGCTCAGTCAAACTTCAAACAATCGATGATGAAGCACGTACATTTGTGGTCAATGGCCATATGCTCAAACTGTATACTAAGCCTATCAACAAGGAAGATTTTATACAACAGATTTCACAGCAAAGAGAAATGGAAGTGCTGGATAGACACATTGGTGTTTCTCCTTCACCTCCTTCTTAGCTGATCTGATATAGTAAATAAAAAAAAATAGAAAAAGAAAACAAAAATAGAAAAAAAAAATATAAAAACAAGAAAAAAAGGGAGTTTAGTTGTGAAAACCAGGTCACTGGCACAACATAAACTTGAATTTTCCATGGAAAACCAAGTTCGCTTGGCCATTGAAAATTCATAAAAATATTCTTTTCAAATTTCATGCCTTTTACATAGCTTTATTTTCAATAAATCAAGTTTTTGTTTGACTTGAGGACAAGTCAATAAATAGGCCTGTGAGGGGGATAAGCATTTTATGCTTTCTTGGAACCCTCCAAGTCTTTTTCATATGCAGAAGGGACCTGATTTCCAACAACATAGAGGGACCTGACTTCCAGCAAAGAAGAAGGAATCCGAGATGGCAGACATTTTGCATAAAGAAGACATCAGAAGGACAGATATGAACCAGAAATAAATGCAAACCAGCTACATCAGGCAGCAAGCTCATCATACAGGGATATCAAGCAAAGTCTATAAGAATTTTAGTTTTTGTGGTTTAAAAGTTGCATGATTCTTTGTTTCTAAGTGATGACATATTTACCAACCCTTGTAAGCTTGACTGCCTACTTCACTATCCTCATAATTTCTGCCAGCATCCCATTTACCTTTCATCATCCTACCCTAAGGGTCAAAATGGTGGTCAAAATCAAACCCAGAAGTAAGTTTTAATAGCCAAAACATATACTGCATTCTACAGGCAGGGTCTCCTTCTTAGTAGAAAGACAAACAGGGTCTCCTTCTCAGCAGAAAGTGAAATGTTTTAAGAAAAATAAAACAATAAACTGGAAAATAGAATTTCAAATGTTTTTATATATATACATTAGTGCATCATGCATTAAGTAAACATATAAAATTTAGAACATTGATGGTCATGTTTATCTTCAAAAGGAAAAAAGTTTACTTTAAGAGAAGAAATCCCTTTATTACAGCTCGTTCATTAAACGTTGGGGCATTCAAAGAAATTAAAGTATATTATATGAATCAAAACCTTACCTTTAATTTCTTTCCTGAGCAAATGATTGAATGGAAAGTGGCATGTTCATAAAATGATAAAAAAAAACGTGGTTATATGCCCCACGACAGCATACAAATGTGCCTGAATCTTGTATTGTGAACTGGTGAAATTGGGGACTACGATTTGGTCATCTTTCTTGGGACCAAATCTAACTGTTTTTCTCTGCAAAAACGGATTGCCGAGGGTGATAATTTTTAGTGAGAAGGAAGCCGTGGATTAAAGGAAGAACACAGGCCTCAATTCGCTGTGGAAGTAATCGCGCAGGAAGAATTGAATACATCTACACCAGAAAGAAGGTAAAGTTTAAACCTTTTCTTTGCCAAAGGCTCTGCTAAGACCAGCAACAATTCTACATTTTCAGAGTGTCGTTTTGGGATAAGAAAACAATTGCAGAGTTAAAATTTGAAAGGTTGAAGTTTCCTGTTGCATATCTTTTTCCTATTAAAGTTCAAAATGTCATCTAGACTAGAACCAGCGAAATTCAACCCCACTGATATTCATGAGAATTGCATGGAGATTTTTGAAAAGAAACAGTGGGTAACTTTTTTTGAAAAGTTTGATGGGCATAATGAGCATGTTAGTCTAGATTTTGCTGAAACATTTAATGGAGAAGGAGTTATAGTGGGAAACTTGCACTTCAGACTGTCTGAAGACATCTTAGCACAAATTATTGGCCTGCCACAGCAAGGAGAAAGATTCTTCAAGACTAAACAATTTAAATAGAAAGCATGGATACCCTTTTTGTGCAGATCAAGAGCAGGGTCAGTAAACTGGAAGAAAGGAATACCAAGGAGCTGGCTGGTTCATCCTTGGGATGAAATAGTTTATGTTATCCAAAAATTCATTACTTGTGAAGTCCGATTTAGTATTGTTTATCTTTACCATATCAAGCTGTTGCATCATTTAAAAGGTGAATGTGAGATTAATATGCCCTATTTCCTGTTACAGAGTTTAACTAAGATGGCAAAGGCTGTCCAAAGGCGTGCAAAAGACAAAATGCCAAGCCTTTTTCACTGTGGACTCATCAAAATCATCATCCAGCATGAGTTACAAAAGCAAAATTTGACATGGTCAGGATTTTTAATTCACAATCAGTTTGAAGAGCAGGAAGAATTGCTTGAAGAAGGTTTAAAAGAATATGAATAGTTGATGATAACATACCCTGAGGCAACAAGCTCAAAACCGCCAAAGGGGAAAAAGAAAAAGAAAGAGGTGTTGCTAATTACTGATGATGAAGACAACTCCGAGGCAGCAAATTCAAAATAGCCTCAGAGAAGGATACGAACCAGGAGTGTGATGAGAGAAGAAAAACAGTTCCAGAAGCAAGAGCATATTTTCACTACTTATAAGAGGAAGCCAAGGAAGTATCAACAAGCTCGAAGTAAGTCAGCATTAGAGAAAGATGATGAAAGCCAGCAAAAACAATATGAATACATACAAGCCTTGGGGAGTCAAGAAGAAAACCTAGCAGATGAAATAGGGCAGGATATTTAAGAAACTGATGAAGTGATCAAATAGACAAAAAGAATCAATCTCTTCTTGGATCAGCAAGAGAAGGAAAAGGAAAAGCAATCAAGACAAGAAATACTAAAAGACTCAGCTTCTCTTTTCTCAGAGCATCAAACCATGGAAGAAGAAAAGAAAGAAGATTCAGTACAAAAGAATGAAGAATTAGGGATGGACACCAATTCTGTGCAGCTCCCAATGAAAATGAAGAAGAAGAAGACTTCCAAAAACAGTAAAGAGATTAAGAGGTTGAAACTTGAAATAAAGGAATTAGAGAAAAGGAATGAGAAGTTAAAAGAAATCAACTGGAAGCTTAAAGTCCAGAGGACACGCATCTCCAAGCATGCATACAGATGGTATAAGCAAAAGAAGATTTATAAAACTAAATATGAGAGACTGAAAGTCCTTTATGCATCTCGGGCTTCAACAGATGCATCATCTCAGACAGGAGATTAAAAGCAAGAGGGTCAGCAGCAAAATTTTGGTTTTTGATATAAACCAGGTTAAATATTTTTGGGCATGAGGACATGCAATAGCTTCCTCTTAGGGGAGATGTTGGGCACCATTTTGACATCTTTTTGTCACCTAAATATCTTCCATTTTACTCCATAAAACCTTCATACTGATTTATAAAGCCTTAAATTCACCCACAAACTTTGGTTAAAAGGTATAAATGTCATTGCTTTTTAACAAATTGAATTTTGAGATTTTTAAAGCATTTAAACTAAGGTTTTTATTCAGGATTACAGGATGTGCTAACTTCCCGTAATGTCTCCAAGGTTGAATACTTGCAGGCCAGCTGGCCGTGAACTGAAAGATGGGGAAAGGATCCTCAGTGTCCAAGGATGGTTGAACTTCCAACAGATAGATGATGTGGCTCTCACAGGTGTCAAGGAAATGACGGTCAAAGCTGACCACCTGTGCTACCACTCAGCACAAAAGCAAGGCAGTTCCGATTTTGTTGATTTTCATAGATCTGATAGAGGATCTCGAGGACTATGTTTCATTAATTAGTTTCCAGATTAATAGCATTTCTAGTTTTCAAGAATGTGTATAAGTACTTCATAAAACAGAGGAGAAATCCATCACGATTTGGAGAGAAAACGCATACTGTTCTGGACTGCGTTGTTTTACTATGTATGATCGATTTTATGGTGAATGTAATTGAAGTTCAAGATCTGTGATTGTTTTGCTACGTGTGTGAACGAAGCATTGGAGGGCCCCCATTATCGAGTCTGCACACATTTCAATTACCAGTAAACGATTTGAATTGTTGCCACGATTTGGATTGTCGCCGGTGGTATGTATCAGTTCCTGTAGGATTCGATTTCATTATTGTAGAATGAGTTAAATTGTTTTGAGTCAGTTTTATGAACTTTGTTATTTCATTAGATATATGCTGTAGAAATGATTCAGACTATTTCACATTACTGTGCATTGTTTATTCAACGATGGAGTTTTAAGAACAATTACACATTACGAAAGCTTTCCTGTAAAGGGAATTAATGATTGATTGTTTATTCAACGTTGAGATAATGGGCAGAGTTTTGTGATTCATGTTTCCGGGTTAAGTTTAATTTGTAATTGTTTTTATTATCTTAGAATCTTTCACATGTAAATTGCTTTCACATATAAATTGCTGTGTAAATGAAATATCAGATGAAGCTGTTCCTGTAAGGGAATTTTTGTGTTTTCAAATCACAGTAACTTAATTTGTTAATAGGGTTATTTCATAGATAAACTAGATTGCTAGTTAGGTCTAGTTTTGAGTCCTTATACTTGGATATGCCTCTAAGTCTACCAACCTGGATTGACATAAATTCAAGGTTTGATCTGCATTAGTGGATCGAAGCCCAACATTGGGTTGTGTCCAATGCTACGCTAGCTAGTGGTGTTTTCTTAGTGGCCCATTTTTTGGGTATAAAATGGACATATAGTACATTTTTGTTTATATTAATAGTCAAGGGAAGAATTTTATTCAAAAATTAAAAGACAAAATTGAGAGAAAAAAATACACACAATTAAAGACATAAAAAATATTACATATGGAAAAGAAATGAAATTTAACCATCAATGAATAAAATGAAAAATAGGAAGAATTGCTCAAGGAATACATATAAATGATTCCTATATAAATTGTGCCCTATTTTGGAATAGATACCGATTTCTTCTATATTCTTGTCCCAAAAAGACTTCAAATCTTGATCAAGTTAAAAGTATATAAAAATGTTATAGTAAATTTGGTTTTCATAATTCTAATCACTTTAATACCTTAATAAAATAATTTGTTGCTTCGCCATAAATTTGGAACTATGTAAAAGTAATTTCATATTTCAAAATGATTAGATTTACCTACTCATTAAAATACAATCTCAAAAATACTATATGGGAAATATTTTATTTAAGTATTAAAATTTATAACCATGATATGAACTTTCATACTCAATATTGTACACAAAAATACACACATACATGTAGATTTGATAG
>LPNX010477306.1:510455-569478 GCA_001517045.1 Pseudotsuga menziesii
TTTGAGACCCTCTTCATTAACTTCCTCTACGTTATACTTTATCGACATTCCCCTTGGATTATGTCTCACAACAAATGACCAACCTACTCTACCCGGAACCTCAGAATAAAATACCTGTTCACATTGGCTTGGAAGAACATAGGGATCCATTTGTGGATAAAAAAACCTTGTATTTACCATGGTAAATCCATTATCATGTTCAATAATAGTTTTATCAGGATCACATTGATTCAATCGTAACCTGTAACATTTGAAAACAAACAAAACTACCTTGAAGGAGTTAAAGTCACACTGAAGAATATCTTCCAAATACCCATAATATCGATTTTCTGAGAGTTCTGTATGTCTGTCACTTCTAAAGGAAACATTGGTCACCTCAAAGACTGCAGATATCCCACAATCTGATGTTTTATTCCTTTCATCCAAATTTTTTATGCGATATCTATAATCATTGCACCACATAGCCTTACGGTGTTTTACCTACAACAAGCCATACATGAAAATATTACATAATGATCCAATATTTATGATTAAGTGCATGTTTATTCCATACAGGGAAAAAATCATCGTGTACATCAATATGTTTACAAAAAAAATAGTGTGGTTGATTAGTATGATTTCCTGCTTATATTTTAAACCATATGATAAATCAATTTCCTTTTGTGTAAGATTGGTATCTCCATTGTGATGTGTTGCTTTAACCAATGAAGCCACACCTTCCCATGATATTCCATGACCAAATTGTCCACATCGTTCAATCCATACCTTCATCCAGTCAATATTGTTTACGATGTATAAATAATATAAATCCCACTCTCGACCAACAACTTGATGACAATAAAAATTAAAATTCAATACAAATGTATATTCACTTAACAAAGTATACACTCTTAATTGATGCAATATATTGAATATGCAAATAAAATATGTATGATATATATACATAAAAATAAACAGTCAAATGTATTATAGTAATTAATATCCATTAGCTAATAATTACCTTTCACCTTCATCGATCTACCTTTCCCCTTTAGGTAGTCCCCTTTAAAATTGTTATTGGAGTCTGGATCACAAATGCAATGTAAATTGAGCTTTGACGCTAAATTAGGAAGATATTCACTAATATACAACATGTTTTGGTATACCATATATCCCTCCATCATAGAACCCTCAGCACGTGCTCGTTGTCTAACCAAAACCTTCATAAATTTCAAGTGCCTCTCAACCATCCACATGGACCTTGAGTGCACAGGTACACACAATTCAATATCATCAACTTGGTGTATGAGGTAGTGTTCATGTGCATTGAAAAATGTCAAAGGTAGATGTTTCTGCATTTCACACATGAGATGCGGAATTTCTCTCCTCTAATAATTTATATCTTCTTTATGGATTTCTTTAGATTATAACCATCTACAAGTGATGCAAACCAATCACAAGATTTAACAAAAAAAAACCATTATATTACATAACATGAATTAGTGCACAAAAATCAAATATAAGTTCTACGATGAATTAAACAAAAACTAAGCACATGCAAAAAATCGCTACTTACCTCATGTATTTCCCAAGATTATATATAATTTGTTTGACATTGTTGTCGAAGTTGTCCGGGAGAGAGAGAGAGAGGTAGAACATACTGTAACAATATACAAATCGTTTCCCTTTTTAAACAAAGAGTAGAAAAACAAAATAACAACAATATGCACTGGAATTAAAAAAACAATAATTATATGGATACCATAATAATTACCTTCATGAAGACATTCCAATCATGCGATTTCAGCCCCGCAAAATAACCTTTCTTTTTATGATATTCTTCATGTTCGTACAAAATCCAGTGGGAAATTTATTTATTTTTCGCATGAATTATTTTACAACATTACTTTGCAGCTCCGCTAACATCCACGAAAGTGAGTTTATATTAATTTTTTCTTCGTTGTTGTTTTCCCTAAAGTCTGCCAGCTAGACTACAGGGTAGCAGAGTTTAGGCACCTGAAAGTTCAAAGGATAATTTTGTTCATTTTGGATAACTAGAGGGATAAAAAAAAATCATAAAAGATCATGAACAATGTGGTAAAAGGATCTGAAAACTTCAGATGTTTGTATACACAAGGATACAATAAAAATAATAAAATGAATCACAATCAAAGACAGAACATAGGTTCAAATCATAAGAGATACAAGAGGAGACAACAAACATTTCTAATCTTGTAGCATCATATGGAAATCATATATTTAAAAAAACATTTAAAATATCAAATTTGCAATAATATTCATTTTCCTGCACAAGAATTCATACATAAAACTTCCATATAAATAAAAAGTGCAGACAACAATTCAAACATACTTACTGAACATCAAAACAATATAGAGTTTTAAACCTAGCTCCCAATAATCAAAACTCATTCATCAGAAATATCCTTACATAACAAAATATCTATTAGACTATAACATGAGCAACTGGTATGTTGTCGACCCTCATCAGTCTCCTCCTGCTCCTGTCTGTCCTCTTTTCTTTTATAATTACAAAATATGAAAATGAAGTAGTTTGAAATCCACTTTCTTAGGATTTGAATCTATTCAGTAATTACATACAAAAAATTAGTCTTTTTAAAGTATAAAAACTAAGTACTAAGAATAGGTCTTCACACTTATCAACAAAAATGTGTTATGGAAGTTTGTTGGACAATTGTATGCATATGTGGTGATCAAAATTGTTTAGATGCCTTTTCCAAAATAGCCATTCCCTCCAGCTCTTGTGACCTATTGAGAAGACGAACATGCTCCGCTTCCATGACCTTAACCTTCTTTGACAACTCCTCATTTTGCTTGTTTAGGTATTCAATCTGCTTGGTTAACTCTTCGATATTTGAACTTGTGCCATAATTATTATTTGCCTTTCCAAAAACAAACTTTTCTAAATCATCCCGGTTCTGTTCTGTGAACCCACTTGCTACAAGTGCCTTATCCATAAGGAAGTTGTCCATGTGATTTGAAGTAATATATTTTCTCAAAATGATAAAGAAAATATATGTAATGCTTGCGAAGAACAAATGACAGATTGATAATTGAGCCATGAAAGTTTAATGCTTTGGCGACTTCATTCCACCTTCTATCTCTAATAACCTGCTCTAGCTCACCACATGTAGTGTCTTCTCTATACAGTGCATATAAGTCCAGCTCCTACCCTTCTATGTTTGGCAAATTTATCCTCCTCCCAAGAGAAACGTGGAATGTGTTGAGCTCCTCCTAGAAAAGCTATCGGTTCGCTAGCAATGTATTCTACTATGCCATAGGAGGAGGTTGGATATTGATCCCTGGGGGCACATGGTAACTGGGCGTCACCAATTGCAGCTGATCCTTGAATTCCACCACATAACCATGACCTAACTATTGCTTGACAGATTCCTTAGGGTCTTCGTTTATGAAAAGTAATGCGCTAAATTGGATGTGGCTTTGCCATACTCTTCACTGATTTTGGGATTTTGGCAACACCTATATGTGTGAAATCTAGTGATTGTGTTGCCAGAATGAACCTAGTTATATTTCAACTATGAAATGTTCACACAGTCTCAATACAAAAGTTAGGAAAAATATTAACTCAGGTTTTGAAGACTAAGAAGAAGAGAATTTTTTCATAAGTCAATGTTTAAATCATAAATAAAAAGTGAATAATAAAACTAAAATAATAAACAATAAAATAACACAAATAATAATAAAACTAATATTTACATGACATAATTCAAACAAACAATAAAAATGAAAAATATAAAATATAAAATATAAAACAAAGAGAAGAGACTTAAAATGAAATAGGTACAATTTCAGTCCTAACATCTGGATGACTGGGGATGGCATGCTTCTTACGAGCTGCTAAGAACAACTAGACCTTGTGCCTTTATTTCTGTCAACTACTACTGATCCATTGGGATATGGAGTCATTTACCAAATCTCAGTAACTTTTTCAAACTCTGAACACACACCTCTGAAATGAAAAAATATTGTTGCAAGCCAACACACTGAAAAGAATCTACATGCTCGTATGGAAAGCTTATGCTTCCACCTACTCCTACTTCTAATTGGTAGAAACAAACTAATCATGTGTAATCATACTTCCAATGAAGCCATGATAGAATCCAACTGATTGTAACAACTTCTTACAGGTAGATAAAAATTAAAGAAGAATTTAACATCTGAAGCAGAAATTTAACTTGCAAAGCATATTCTACTTTGATTCCAAATTCTAGAAAGCTAGAACTTTTTGATAACCATGATTCCATGTAAATTCCACTGGGTCCTCCCAATTGTGCTACATTTCCAGATGATACGGAAGGCCAAATTTTTCATGTATAATTGATTGAATGTCTTCATGAACCTACTGATTAGATTCTGCCATATTACACATATATGGATCTTGCTTTTCAAAATCATCATCATATTCATAAAAAAATGGTTGATCTCCAATAATATTTGGGACAACAACTATATCATTACCAAAACTGCTAGAATCATGTGAGTCAATGACAAATGAATCTACAGTTTTTTCATCATAGAAATTGTCTTCATGTTTTTCATCATATGAATCTTCAAAAGAATTACTTTGACTGGAAGAAATGTGGGACCTTTTCTGAGCCAATAAACTTTCATATTTTTCCTCAAGTCCTTTTAGAAGCTTCTTTAAACAATTGATTTTATCTTCTTCATTAAAAATATTGAAAGTAGTCAAATAAGAAGATATAGCAGAAGAAGAAACTTGTTCCCATTCATCATTATAAAACATACTTATGAACTCTTGAAAATATTGAAGAGAAACATGATCTACCTCAAACCTTGTTGGCTTGCTACATGAATGAACTCGATCAACAACTGAATCTACCATTTTGAAACAAGTGGAGTCACTAGGTGAATATCACAGTCACTATGTAACCAGCCCTTGTTCACCATCAAAGAATGGATATATTTGTTGTCGTACAACCCAAGGAAGTATATCTTTTCATTCCTTCGTTCCCTGGTATGGTCACCAAAATATGTTTTCCATAAAGTTTGCCAGCTAGACTGCAGGGTAGTAGAGTTTAGGCACCTCAAAGTTCAAAGTATAATTTTTGCTCATTTTGGATAACTAGAGGGATCAAAAATAAAATCATAAAGATCATGAACAGTATGGTAAAAGGATCTGAAAACATCACATGTTTTTATACACAAGGATATACTAAAAAAAAAAAAATGAATCACAATCAAAGACATAACATAGGTTCAAATCATAAGAGGTACAAGAAGAGACAACAAACAATTATAATCTTATAGCATCATATGGAAATCATATATTAAAAAAAACATTTCAAATATCAAATTTGCAATAATATTCATTTTCCTATGCAGGCATTCATACAAAAAACATCCAAATAAATAAAAAGTGCAGACAACAATTCAAACAGAATTACTGAACATCAAAACAATATACAATTTTAAACCTAGCTCCCAATAATCAAAAGTCATTCATCATAAATATCCTTACATAACAAAATATCTATCAGACTGTAACATGAGCAGCTGGTATGTTATCGACCCTCATCAGTCTCCTCCTGCTCCTATATGTCCTCTTTAAGCTTTTATAATTACAAAATATGAAAATGAAGTAGTTTGAAATCCACTTTATTAGGCTTCGAATCTATTCAGTAATTACATACAAAAAAAGATTCTTTTTAAAGTATAACAACTAATTACTAAGAATAGGTCTTCACACTTATCAACAAAAATGTGTTATGGAATTTTGTTGGAAATATGTATGCATATGTGGCGATCATAATTTTTTAGCTGCCTCTACCAAGCGCTTGTGACCTCTTGAGAAGAGGAACCTGATCTGCTTACATGACCTGAAATTCCTTTGACAACTCCTCATTTTGATTGTTTAGGTCTTCAATATTCTTGGTTAACACTTTGATATCTGAACTTGTGCCATCATTATTATCGGCCTTTCCAAAAAAAACTTTTCTAAATCATTCTGATTCTGTTTTGTGAACCCACTTGCTACAAGTGCCTTATCCATAAGGAAGTTGTCCATGTTCCTTGAAGTAATAGATTTTCTCAAAATGATAAAGCAAATCTACGTAATTTTTGCGAAGAACAAAGGACAGATTGATAATTGATCCAGGAAAGTTTAATGCTCTGGACACTTCATTCCACCTTCTGTCTCTAATAACCTACTCTAGATCACTGCATGTAGTGACTTCTCTATACAATGCATATAAGTCCAACCCCTCCCCTTCTATATTTGGCAAAGTTAGCCTCCTCCCAAGAGAACCGTGGAATGTGCTGAGCACCTCCTCAAAAAGTTGTCGGTTCGCCAGCAATGTATCGTTCTCTACCATAGAAGGAGGGTAGATATTGATCCTTAGGGAAACATGGTAACCGAGCGTCGCCAATTGCAACTACTCCTTGACCTCTACCACATAACGACGACCTAACTGCTTCTTGACATATTCCTCGAGGTATTCATTTGTGAAAAATAATGTGCTAAATTGGATGTGGCTTTGCCATACTCTTCACTGATTTTCGGATTCTGGCAACGCCTATATGTGTGAAATCTAGTGATTGTGCTACCGGAACGAACCCATTTATATTTTAACTATGAAATTTTCACATAATCTCAATACAAAGGTTACGAATGATATTAACTCAAGTTTTGAAGACTAAGAAGAAGATAAATTTTCCATAAGCCAGTGTTTAAATCATAAATAAAAAGTGAATAATAAAACTAAAATAATAAACAATAAAAATAACACAAATAATAATAAAACTAATATTTATGTGACATAATTCAAACAAACAATAAAAATGAAAATAGAAAATATAAAACAAAGATAAGAGACTTAAAATGAAATAGGTACAATTTCAGTCTTAATAGTTTCTATGGAATTGAATGATGTCTTTCATTGCATGGTTGGCTTCTTGAATGTCTTCCCAAATTTTGACAATTCTTTCTTTCTCACTCCTTCCATCCAATATTCACCATAATGTTTCAGTCACATTTTTTCTGATATGCATTGTATCAAACATATGAGTAATTTGTAGGTGCTCATAGTAGGGAATCCTACTGAATTGTTGGATAACTTTTCATTCCTCGTGGAAGCCCATTAATGCCTTCATGATCACAACGGCCACCATGAATCATAGTTTATAATGAAATTATAGAAACCAATGTCAATTACAGTAATCAACACACAATAAAAAAATACATAACATTTCATATACGATGATTCATACGTACCTTGACGATTTCTATTATATTGCAACTTCAATAGGTGAGGTGTCATTCTTTGTGGTTTTAATGCAGTCTCTTACTTCCCGTTGAATTTTTTTTTCTTCAGTAGTTTGATACCTGTGATTCTTAGAGAGGAAGTGCCTATATTCATCAAACACCTCCTTTCCTAAGCTTTTTGAATGACAAGATTTGATCTTAGGACCACAAACTGGACATGCAAATTTTCCCTTTGTTTGAAGACCTACATAAAGAGATGGAATATCTATTTCAATTATAATTATATATAAAATGAATGGAAGATTTAAAAAAACATGCGTGCATAGTATATTAACTAGTTCATAAAATTAAATGCAATTAAAGTGGAACTTATAATTACAAACCACAAAAATGCGTTAACCCTGGGGCATCATGTATTGTCCATACAAGCATTGCATGGAATTGAATTTTCCTTTATCGTATTGGTCTAGTTACGTCATACATAGTGATGCCATTACATAACTTTAGTAGCTCATCAATAAGAGGTTCGATATATACATTCATATCTTTAACTTGGTACTTACCTGATTGACTTGAACATATAAAATATATAATTCTGAGCACCAGTTAGATATATAATCCACGCACAAGAGAAAAACAATGTCTATATATATATGGAATTAGGAAACAAAATACAACAAATGAGATGCCACTATATTAAAAAAAAGTTGTAGACACAATATACCTGGAATAATCATTAACAACATTATGTGCTCCCTCTTTATTGACAATCATGGAGGAATGCTATTGTTGATAACAAAAATAGGCCACACCGTTTGCAATCTATCTCTGCAAATGGATTGACACCATCTGCTGCCAAAGGAATCCTAAAATTACGAGGTTCATCTTTAAAGTGAGGCCATTTTTCCTCCATATCTTTAAATGCAGAACCATCTGCAAGCATTCGAATAATGTCATCTTGACTTATTTTCCTTGCATGGTAATCCACAAATTGCGTTATGTTTTTGCACCTGAACATTCATTGCAAACGTGGAATAATGAGAATATAATGAAGAACATTGTGATGAAATTTTTTTGTTACTTGATCTGTTTGACATCTATTGATATGACATTTCATACATTCTGTTGCAAATTCATGCTGATTATAATATATAACATGGTCATTGGGGCATGCATAAATTGCTTTATACTGCATTCCAATTTATTTCATGCTGGCAGATAAATCTTGATATGTGCAAGGTCAAATATTTGACGGTGGTAACAAAAATTCATCTATCAAGCTACAACAAATTAAAATAAAAATATAGTTAATATAATATATAAATAATAATAATGAAACACGTTTCATAAGTATTAATTTGACTTATGAATCAACAATAAAATTATTAGAGGAACAAAGATAACATTTATCACGATCATATATATGTGATGGAATATTTTACATACCTTAACATCTGTGTGACTAATATGTTTGAAAGACCATTCATAACCTTCAAGTTCATTATCAACAATATATGAGAGAGAAGATTTGTGTTGGAGCCTTCATAAAGGGGTTCGTATGCCATTTCAAGAAGAGGTAAATCATGAACACCATCAAAGTCATCAATATTTTCATGATCATCATCACCATCCATTATAACATTAACTGAATCATGGATCAATGTATTTGTACTATCATCTTCAACTATATTATTAGTATGATCATCTTCTTCAGTATGATCATTAACTTGTTATCCATTATTCATAGCTCCATGTTCCTCTGGTACTTGTTCTGAAAGCATTTCTTCTGGATGATATGCCATAGGATGTATTTCCTTTATAATTACATGAAAAAATCAATAGATATAAGTTAATATAATAAATATTAAAATAGTACATACATTTACCAAAGCAATCAATATAAAAAGCATTTACAATACAAATCTTACAAATGGACGATATTCATGCCCCCCCTCAGCGTGTCCATGTTCCCTACAACGTTTTCTGGTTGTTGTGATATTTATTCTTCTCCTCTTAAAGCCCTTGCATTGACTACATGGACAATAAAATTTCCCATCACCCTTTCTTTTCAGTCCATCCCACAATCTAGCAAGCAATTGTCGATTTTCTTCGTTTGGATTGGGAATATTGCTATTTGACATTTTCTCACAAATAGCTTGAATGAAGACTATTGATCTTAAAAAATCAAGCTCGACACATCACTATTTCTGCAAATCATCCATCGAAGAATAAAATAATTTCCGCAAACCGTCGCTTCAATAGAAAATTTATAGATTGTTTCTATAAATTATAGATTTTTCAAATTTATCTATTCGTCGGATCTTCGACGACATGAGACTAGTTACCGTTATAAAAAAATGTGTAAGATATCCGAAAATTTATGCGAGGTACGTTAGAAATATGACTTGTCATTCTATATTTTTTGGATATGCGAGGCACGTTGGAAATCCAACAAGAACATCTTTGTCGGATATGCGAGGGAGGTCAGAAATCCAACATGTCATTCTAGCAATTTAAAAAAAATTAATCAAATTTCGTAATTTGAAGGTGAAATCCGATGACATAGACTTTTTCGTCAGATTTTCTCGTCGGATTTTGGGTTCAAATTTTTTAGTGAAGATAGGGGAATCCCTCTACCATGTTTCAATTTCTAGTAAATGGTCATTCTGCACCATCTCTGCAACTGAGGGTTTTTATCAATAAGGGCCAATACCAATATTGCAAAAGGGGGTCAATTTTGAATTGAAATCACTTGAGTGACCATGGTAAGAGTGACAACATCCACAATGACCAGAGTTGATGGAACCCAATTATGTTTCCTTATTTGGATTTTGCGCCCCTGGAGATAATTCATAAGTTTTCTTAGATTGGACCTAGGATACTAATTACCATTGGACATAGAACATAAATCGTAACTCAAATCATGAAACTATTAATTTTGATGGATTCAAGATGTTGGGTTTCATCTAAGAGAACCCATATTCCATGTTTCAATTACAAGCAAACGATTGTATTATACCATCTCCAGTTCTAGGGTTTTCCTCAGTAAGGGTCAATGCTAATTTTGCACAAGGGGTTCAATTTTGAATTGAAATATCACGAGAGACTATGGGAAGCATGACCGTGTCCACAATGGATAAACATATTTGTGGGAGTTGAAAGAACCCAATTATGTAGCTCGGTTCTGAAATCATTTCCTTGGAGAAAATTCACAAGTTGTCCTTGAATGACCCTAGGAGGGCACTTGCAACTGGCCATAGATCAAAAACCAAAACTTGGATCGTGAAACCATTGATATATATGGATTCAATATGTTGGTTTCCAGCTAGGGGAACTCCTCTACCATCATTCAATTACCTAGTGTTTAACTAAAAAACACCATAGTTTCATGTCTGACCAAATAAAAGGCACCTTCGGATATGGCACTTCTAAAGAGTCAGGAACCCCTACCTAAAATACGATGCCAAGAATCCAACAAATTCGATGGTCTCATGATCTGATGCAAGGATTTTCTCTATGTCCATTTGCAAGTCGTCAGTTGTAGCCATTTATGGGCACATGCCAAATTAGTCCTAGGGCCTAAAACCAACACCAGGAATTCAAATCGAGTTCTGTAAGTTTGGGCACATGTATTTAGGCATGGAAAAGGTGGTCAAGATGACCAGAGGATTTCGTGGTGGGTTCTGTTGGGTATACGTTATATTCTTTGCATGTGCATGTGAAGGGGAGGTGCACCTATTAGCGCTGCATCTGACGATCCCTATATATTTCCCTAATTAAATGTCCCTCTTGAACATTTAATTGTATTACGAGTTCAAGGTATCCTACTAATATGCAACATAGTGTTGGGGATTGAATTTACTATTGACTGCTACTTATTAAAAGCATATAGTAGAAATAGGAATTCTAGTTATGGAGTATGCATTCAAGAGATCATATAGTATAAACAAGTGGAATAAGCAACAAAGTTGCTTAGTACCTGCCTCCTAAGAAGAGATTGAAAATATATAGCAATAGGATAATTTTGCTATAAAAATATATNTAGTTTAAAATAAACTATTGCTATCAAATAACATGCATATATCTACTTGTTGGGAAAAAACAGGAAACTTAACATAAAATAAATAAAAAAATAACATTAATTAATTATTATGATGTCATTGTTGCCACATGTCAACTCAAATCCAGATACCAAATTCCAAAGTTTACATCATCTTCTATCCACCAATAAGTTGTTTACAAAATAGTTTTTTAACAAAATTAATTTTTTTTTTTTACAAATCCCTAAGTTATACTTTACAAAACAGATTTTAATTTTTTTGATAGAGAGCAACTAATACAAAGTCAAAAAAAGTTTGACTTGCAGCTGATTACAATATACACTGCCTGCAGCAGGTATAATAAGCATGTTGTATAAACCATATATATATATTTTGCATATATATATATATATTTTGCAGTTGCAGTTGATGTTATCCTCTTAAGCAAATATTGTGCATTGTGAATATGGTTACTACCAAATATACAAATTTGGATTATATGGAATTGTTGAGAATTTATGTTATTGAAAATGCATACATACCAGTGCTTTCTTAGGTTTATATAATCATACTTTGGTCTATAGTTTGATTTCCGCTAAACAAATAAAAGAAAGTAAAAATCAACCCATCCTTGCTTTATAAACATTTACCCATGTATTGCCTCCGTGACCTTTCAACCTCAGTCACACTAACATAATTTCTTGGAACGGAAGTTATTTATGAGTTATGAATTGTAATTTTGTTTCAGAACAAAATTAGTTTTAGATTAATTTATTAGGACAAAAATTGAATGTTCTCATCATTATATTATTTTAAAATATTTTATATTTATAAGAAATAGGAGAATCAATGTTAAGATTTGTTGTACGAGTTAGAGAAATCAAGTACTTTTAAATTTAGTTTTTTACCATATAAATTTATTTGGATTTAGGAGATTTTAATCATCATTATCATAAAAATTCTACACATAAACACAAATATAATTATAAATATATTAAAATAAATTATAATGTATTTTATTATAAGATATTATAATAAATATAAATATATAAATATTCAATTCAATATTAGAAAAAATTAATGGTTGAGCAATGCAAAATAATATCTCCGATATGAAATCTTTGAGAGACTATGCCTCTCTCGAACATAGTTTGCATAAGTAGGATTTTTTGGGCTATTTTTTGGCTTTTTTGACTTTTGTTTTGACTATTTTGGGGATTTTTCTAAAAATATGTAATTTAATCCCGCTTAAGGGATTGGAGTCTATTTTCTAATATGGGGTAATGGATTAGGGTATTGGATTTTCTTGAATACATATATTTTGTATTGTGAGGAATTCATGATGATAATGAGAAAAGAGGAGGTGTGGCCCAAAGGTTTGTTGGTTTTCTTCGTTAAGAGTTTCCAGGGTAAATCTCTGTGTTTATGTGTGAATGCTATGTTGTAATCTCTGTTTTTCTTAAAATAATATGTATGTTTTACTTCTCTGCACAAGTTTAAAACTTACAGGTTCCATGGAATTTGACCCCGCAATGCAAGAATTTATAGGGTTTTTAGGGTTTAGAATACAAACTAGGGTTTAGGCTACAAACTAGGTTTTCTAGATATTTCATAGTATATATTTGTCAATGATGACGGTTCAAAGTTGTAAAACATACATGAATGTTTGATAGTAGATAATGGTTATTGGTGACATTGCATTTGATATTAGTCATTGGTCAATGATAGTTTTGTGGCTACAAATTAGGGTTTCTAGGGTTTAGAATACAAACTAAGGTTTAGGCTACAAACTAGGGTTTCTAGGTTTTATCATACAAACTAGGGTTAGGCTACAAACTATGAGTTAAACTACAAACTAGGGATTCTATAAACTGTTTCCTAGCCTACAAAGTAGCATTTACAATACAAAGTAGGAGTTATACTATAATACAAGGTTTGCTTGTTGAAAATTCAAGGTTGGATTGTGACTAAGAAAATCCTCTTTAATCTAATACCTAAATTTAACATAATAATTTCCATTCGAAATAGAGGAAAATGCCCGAATTCTGTAAAATTGCCATTGAGATAAGAGCAAGATCAATCATAATCATATCGAATTGATACAAAAAATACTCATGTTCATGAACATGAAATGTTGAAGACAAACCAATTAAATACCATCATGACATGTACATCAAAGTAATCGTCCAAGATTTAGGTATGTTTTCCCAAGTACTTGTCACAAGTGTTTGATTTAGCGACATGGATCTCATTTAGCTACAATGAATTTTTACATGGATCTCTTTTACACGAAAATTTTATATGGATATGATCTAGGCTACAATGAGGTTTTACAACTTATTGAATGGTTTATTTGACTTAGCTACTCCTCCTTAAGATAGGTCAAGGCTTATGCGCAAGTGGACCATCTCCAAATCAGTAGATGTTGTTGATTTTCTTACAATTCCATCAGAGCTCATGAGGACCCCCCTCCACCAAAATCTCTTCTTTTTATGGTTCATGATAGACACATTGAATTGAATTTGTTTCCACCTTTGTCACTCTCTAGTATGGTATTCACTACGAAAGACCCTATTGGATTCATAACGAAGAGAAATGACATTCAAGGGAGGTGACATAAAATGAATTTTCTATGTGGCCCACATTTAACATATAAGAGGGGATGTAAATATTGTGATGTAATAACTTTTCTATGTTTCATGTTGTTTAAATTTATGGAGGATGTGAAATTTATTTTGTAATCTTCACTTCAAATGACAATTGAACTTATATTGAAATATTACTTATATTTGGAATTTGGATGATGACAACCTAGTCAATGTGGGATCATAACCATTCGTGGGGAAAATTACCTATCCATATATTTGTGTATATACTCAACAACTGTAATTTGTATTCATGACTCAAGTGACGCATTCATTCTTTTATAAAAGTGGCATAATACTAGATAATTCCCTACCTCCAAAATAACCCTACATTATATGGGTACAAACCACCATCTCCTAATGATTGTGTCATCCAAGATGTTAAAGTACATGTACCAACTAAGACTATTGAATAGATGTAGAACATCTCCAGCATCCTAAAGGAACATGGACATGGAAACCAATATAATGAAACAATAAATTGATCACCTATGCTCAAAATTGCCACATTGAATTGCATATTAGGAATTTCTATTCCCCTGATACCCACCAAAATGTAGTGGAATTATTAGAGCATCAAAGGCATACTAGAAACCATACTTGGTTAAGAGGTCTTCAAAAGAAAAATGGTGCTACCATATTCAAGTTTATTGGGCTAGAAGTTAATAGACATTTTCCAACATCTTAGTGGCATAAATGTGAAGCTAACTGTGTATCTTACAAAACAGGCCCATTCATCTTTGTAAGAATATCCATGAGGCCAACAAGGGTGTGATTGAGGTATTAGTATCAATTCTTAAATAAAGTATTATTTTAGTTAAACAAGTTCACAAATTTGTTGGGAAATAAAAAAAAAAAACATTTGGCATTTGTTAGAGACAATTACACTCGGAACTAAAGGAGATCTATGGAAGATTTTTCCAACATATAAGGCATTTCTAGTCCTATAGCATGAGTGAATTTACAATAGTGATATGGAATACACCATGACAACATTCCAAATTTGATTGTGAGGGGAATAGTAGCATGGAAAAAGGCGTTCATACAATATCATAATGGATATGCTTATATGGATTTATCAACAATTTAATATGCATATTCTAGTGCACACAGTACTATGAACATCCCCATATGGAGTGTTGGTTATGCATCCAACACACTTGCTGGAAATTCTTGATGATGTTTGCTATATATTGGAGAGATTCCTTGCCTTGGAATATGTTTGATGAGGAGTATTATCCACATAAGAGAGGAATAATTAACACCATTCATGGAGTGCCCCAATTTCAATGAAGTTACATGGAATCCAACATATCATTCAAAACATGCAGCCAACCTTCAAGGAACCATCGAATGACCCATTATTTATTAAATTGTGGATCTATAAAGTTTCCAATATTTTATTATATATCATTGAAGAAAAAAGGATATAATGACCACTTATTATCTGAAGGTTGTTGAGGAGGTTGAAAGGTTTTATTATTTCCCCTTGGATGGAGAGTTTGTTAGCCCTTAAAGAAAGAGTCCAAGGAGAAAGACATCCACCTTATTAGGGATAGAGTTTGTTTCAAGCTGGAGAATATTTGGTGGCTTTACACCCTAGATAAGGAAATTTGTCCCAGTCTTGGAGATTCATTTCCACAAATGTTCATTCAATATCAACTAAGGTCCGTAAGAACAACTTGATTTTGAGAAAATATGGATTTTTGTGAGATATGGTTCATAAAAAATGCTTACTTGATGGAGATATTTGGTGTTGGATATGATTTTCATGGTTTACCTAGCCAGGGTTTTGAAAATATTGAATACTGTACCATCTTTGAGATGCTGGTACGTAGGAGACGATAAGAGAAAAGAGAGATATTTTTGGATGTTCTTAGAGAGTTTTATGTTATGTGTTGCTAGGAATTGTTGTTTTGATGAGTAGTGTTTGTGTTATACGTGTAAATTGTAAAATTGAGAGAAGAACAGGATGTTAAATATATTGGAATAAAATCCCATCTAGACATAGTTTAAAACACCTTCATTAGGTTCCTAGTGTTATATACATGTTGTTCCACCTTGGTTTTGCTTCCTAAAGTATAGTTTGGACACATTATCCACTATTGCGCCCTCTTTATGCTTTTACTCTACCTTTTCTGAGTACAAAGTTCCCTTCCTTCTTTTATGAGTTTATGTTGCTTTATTCATCTTTTCTCCTGGATTAGGAAGTGTTAGGTGCGCTAGAATGCCTTTGGCAATTTTTCTAGTTGTTTCCTAAAACCCTTCCTCATTTTCTCCTGAAAATCCACCCAATCCTTGTTTTACGATCACTCATATGGAATCTAATCCCACTTATCCCATTCATGACCTTCTTGTTAGGAGTTGGGATGGATAGTTTCCATATAGGGGGATTTTTGTCTATTCTAAGCCCGCCACATCTAAGTTATTTGAATTGCCTCTTTGGAATTTGATTTTCTCTCTTGATAGTGTATTAATATTGTACACATATCATTGTTCATTAATGTAATGGAAATTTATCCACTTGAGCATATTTTCTCTAGTGTTATGCTTAATATTTTCTTCACAATTTCTTCTCTATTCTTTGTGACTGTAAGAAATCTTAGTGAAGTCTTGCTTTGCAATCTAGATTATCCTATGAAAAATATTACATGGTATCAAAGCTCAAGAAATATGAGCATATATTCTTGCAATAATGCACTATAAGCAGTGGAGTTACCAATACAGGGGAAATTGCATTGAATCCATTGGACTCT
Organism: Pseudotsuga menziesii; assembly: GCA_001517045.1. NCBI lineage: Eukaryota > Viridiplantae > Streptophyta > Pinopsida > Pinales > Pinaceae > Pseudotsuga > Pseudotsuga menziesii. The sequence continues at coordinate 527,158 of LPNX010477306.1, forward strand.
ACCCAGGTGTGATGCACTCCCGAATGCGTCTATTCTCAAAGTAAGGAGATCATAGTGATTCTAATCAGATTTCCAAAGTTTGTTTTTTCTCTGTGTTACAAGTATATACACCATCTTCATGGATTCAAAATTAGTTCCCATCCTCTCTCCATTCAACTATTATGAGTGGAAACCAAAATAAGAACATATCTTAAGAGACAATGTTTATATGATGTGTCTATTTGTGTTGTAAATGAGTCCTCTTATGAAGAGAAATGTGATTGAATAAATTACTCTGATAGAGCATACAAAACTATGTAGTTTTCCATGTCTCCTAAGATGCATTATCTCATAGATTCTTATGAGTATCTATTTGGGATCTGGAGTAATTTGGACAGATATTTTGGTGTGTAGAAAGAATAATATGATCTATGGATCAAATCCAACACCTCCTCAAGTGTTTTCTCTACGAATTTCACAGCCCCGTGCATTTCTCAAAATCAAGTTGTTGTTTCTGAAGAAGAAGAAAATGCAGAATCTTTAACTTTTGATCTAGTTTGAAGTGGTGTAAGTCCCCTTGAAGAGACTACTTCTCTCTCTTCTTCTTCCCAAGAAGCAGTTCTACATGAAGAATATATTCAAGATAATGTTCCCGTTGAAGAGATTTACATTCACTCATTGTTCTCAGAATATTCAATTTTTTATATAAAGGATGATAAGTTAATTGTTCTTAATCGTGTGCATGCTTCACATGATGATGGGGCACAATATTATGATCACTTGGATGTTCTAAAGGCTATATCAAACTTTGAGAGCTCTTCTCCTTATCTCATGCTTTCTACCTAGTCCTCTATGATGGCTGGCGCAGCTCCTCAATGTTCCATTGAAGATGCAGAACATGGTGCATTTTCCATCACATTGGCACACATGGGAATTTTGTTCCACTCTCTTTGAGATGATACAACCACCCTTGGTTCTAAGTTTAAAATTTCTCAAGTATCTTTTGTACTTGGAACCCTGGTTAGTTCAAAGTTCAACTCTGAAGAGCACCTCCATTCGCTCTGTTGTCAGTGTACCTTAGTTTCTTTACATGGTTTCAATCTCCATAATGCAATTGTATATGTTCTTGATCCATTTGAGTAGATTCATATTCTTCCCAAGAGTAAGATTCCTCCAGACATCAACAATTAGTTTGGAGATCATTTTTGGTTTCCTTTTCTTAATGTCCATTTTTTAGGGACAATTTTTTCGATGTAGTTTTTCCTTTTTCCTCAGTTATATGGATGAATAATTTCAAGGGTGACCATAGGCCTAGTTTTCTAGGCCCTAATTTTGTTTTTTCACTCATACAAGTCAGGATTAAAGAGGGGTGTTGGAATAAAATCCCATCTAGACATAGGTTAAAACACCTTCATTAGGTTCCTAGGGTTAAATACATGGTGTTACACCTTGTTTTGGCTTCCTAAAGCATAGTTTGGACACATTATCCACTATTGTGCCCTATTTTGTTTTACTCTTCCTTTTCTGAGTACAAAGCACCCTTCCTACTTTTATCTTGATTTTATAAGTTTATGTTGCTTTATTCATCTTTTCTCCTAGATTAGGAAATGTTAGTTACACTAGGATGTATTTGGCAAGTTTGTTAGTTATTTCCTGAGCCTCTTCCTCCTTTTTTCTCCTAAAAATACACATAATCATTGTTTTATGATCACTCATATGAAATCTAATCTCACTTATCCCATTCATGACCTTCTTTCTAGGAGTTGGTATGGATACTTTCCATATAAGGGTATTTTGTTCTATTTTAATCCTGCCACATGTGAGCTATTCAAATTTCCTCTTTGGAATTCAATTTTCTCTCTTCATAGTGTATTAATATTGTACACATATCATTTTTCACTAATGTAATGTAAATTTATCCACTTGAGCATGTTTTCTCTAGTGTTCTGCTTAATATTTTCTCCACAATTTATTCTCTATTCTTTGTCACTGTAAGAAATCTTTTTGAAGTCTTGATTTGCAATCTAGATCAACCTATGCAGAATATTACAAAAGATGATGATGCTTCTTATTCCTTTCGTTGTAACGCTAAGGTCATTGCCCTAGTAGATGACATGAAGAGTGGAGAATTTGATGGAGAATGTGAGCTTGTGATATCGAGGTCTTGGTGTTTATGATGATGAAAGAGAGGAAGACATAGGGTTGGATTATTCAAACTCTAGGATGACCATGTATACTTGAATGTTAGCATTAGAGTCGTATTTCCATGTACTTATGTGATATAATATGGCCAGGATTTGCAATCCCTGAAGAATACAATTACACTAGTGTGGACATCTCGAGTGATACAAGCTTGTTGTTGAATCCAATTAGGACTTTGTACTTGTCTTGGAGATGATAGGGTTCATGAGGAAACCCTAGGAGTTATATGCTTCAGATCATGAGGCTACCATAGTATAAGATAAGGGGAATTTGATTCACCTTGGATGTTCTTGGAGAGATTTCTCTTGTGTGATGATAGGGATTGATCTTGCAATGACTTCATACCTGTAAAATCTAGAGAAGAACATTATGTTAAATATCATGATGCTTCTTATGGATCTTGTTATAACACTAAGGTCACTACCCTAGTAGAGGACATGGAGAGTGGAGCTAACACCTAACATGATTTTGGAACCTCGATATTTTCATATGCAAGGCAAGGGAAAGATCATGGAATTCTTGTATTCACTACAACAAATCCTGGAATTAGCGTCCCTTTTAAGTGTATTTTTTTTTACATTGAGTGGTCAAACTAGACGTTAAATGGGACGCGTCATGGACAAAACTTAAAGTGTCTCAAAAAACGTCTTTTTTGTGTCCTAGAGAGCATCATTTATGACGTCCAAAATAGCTTCTAGAATAATGCCCAACTTTGCTTCCTAAACAACGTAGAGGTTTGCTTCCTGAATAACGTACTATTTTGCTTCCTAGAGAGTGTCCGCTTTTGCTTCCTAAATGACATCCCAGTTAGCACCATATTTGCATCCAATATTGCATCCATATGTGCTACCACTTTAGCATCCCATTTTGCACCACTTTTTACATCCAAATATGTGTCAATTTTCGCTTCCAAAATTGCACCAATTTTTGCATCGTGTTTTGCTACCACCAAAAAGTAACGAATGGTTAAAACGTCTTTTTATTTTAATAAGAAGTTTATTATGGATGTTATTTAAGATTTAATGCGAATACCAATTGTCATTCATAAATGTATATATAAAATAATTATCTTATAAAAAAAATTTATTTTAGAAATTTTACTATTAATAAGAATTAAGACAATTCTTTCTTAACAAACAAATCTTATTATAGTTATTAAAACATTTTTTAGATTTTTTTTAAACATCCTTAATTTTAACCTAATATTATTATTATCATAATGAATTTTTGTTTTTTTTTTTTAAATTATGTTTTTTTGTAAGAAACTTAGACAAAGTTGAAAAACAATAATTTGTAATTTATTTTTAACTTTCTATTCCTTTTGTGTGATGAAAAATTAGTTTTTATCTTTTAACTTCTTTATAAATTATGAGAACTAAAAATTTATTTTCCATGATTATGTCATCCTTTAATTTTTTTTGTAAATTATGAAAACAGTGAAAATAGCTTTTACACAGCTATATTATTTATATTTGAATTAACTTTATGCTTACTCAATAATGAGTTTGAAAACAATTGTAAACCATTTCCAATTAAATAAAATGGAAAAAATAATAATAACATAAATTAATATGATTAATATATATAAAATTAATAATTAAAATTTACAAAGAAATATAATCTGTAATTTTTGTTTACATAAATTAATGTTGTAAAATGAGTATTACATTACTTTAATGTTGTAAATTAAATATTATATTACTTTAAATAATATTGTTAAAATGTAATAAAAAAATATTTAAATAAAATAATAATATTTTTAAAAATAATAAAATTATAGAAATAAAATGATAATATTTTTAAAAGTAATAAAAAACTATAAAAATAAAATTTTAAAATGAATGAAATATATTTTTATCTAAATTTTATTTAAAATTTCAATCACTAAAAAAAATTAAAAACCAAACTCTCTCGTTTAAATTAAAATATCTAAAGGTCTTCAACAGTCCACCCAAGGCGCAGTGCCATTATCTCAGTACCTCATTACCACTCGCATCCACGCCTGTGCAGTCAGTTCAATACGAACCATTTGGTGCAGCCGCGCAGTAGATCACTTATTGTCGTTGGATGCATGGACCCACTAGCAACATTTAAGTACCGGTAATTAAATATACTAATTAGAATAGTGGTCATGGCGTTAACCAAAGTGAATCTGTGGAAAGTGAAGGATGGAAAATCTCCCATCATGGGAAGGCCACCCTTACACTCTCAAATTTACGACTTAAATGCTACCTTAGTCATGGGAATGAACCGTGAGTTTTTTTATGTATTGCCGTTTACATATTGAATTATAATATAAGGTGTCTTTCTTCTCTTATATTACTAGCCCAACCTAAATAAGGACAAACTCTTGCAGCAATAAAAATAAATCGAAAGTAGTAAAAAGAGTGGTTTATATATTTATTTATTTATTTATTTCAATAATGCTATTAATTTTTTTCTTTCAAAAATCTATCACCAAAGAATGAGGGCTAGTAAAGACTTGAGCCTCTAGTAAATTTCATTTTCTTGAGCATGAAATCTATGGACAATTGAATATTTCATTATACACATTAAAAGATTGGAATAAAAAAACTCAAAAACTCAAATAAAAAACTATCATAAACTTATCATAGAAGGATCAAAGTTGAACATTTGCTAGCCTCTTTTTTATGTATGTATATCTGGGATCACCTTCATGCATGTTAAGAAAATCAATGAAAGTGGTTGGAAGAAACTAAGAAAAAATTTGAAATTACAACATTTCATTAAGCTACCTTTGATCTTCTACATGTATTCTAAGAAAACCAATGAAATACTATTTAGAACAAACGAGTTTAGAAAAAAAGCTAATTCCATAAGAAATTGCATCAATGAAATAATAAAATAATAAAACCCTTTAAAATGTGATATAAAATTAAGTAAAATATTATTGGAGACGTTTCTAATTTTTATATAACGTTTCTAATTTGTTTATATGATGTTTCTTTTTACTAGTACTATGTTGCATTGCTTAACAATTTTTTTTAAAAAAGTTTAATATTTTTAGTTTTTGTTATATTTTTTTAATTAAGTTTAGTATTTTTAGTTTTTGTTATTTTGTTTTATGATGTTTCTTTTTTAAATATTAACATGTTTTTTAAACTATGTTTAATATTTTTAGTTTTTGTTATTTTGTTTTATGATGTTTCTTTTTTTAAACATTTAGTAAGTAGGGAATCGAATAATTATTTTGTTTTAGGTTTTTTTAATTTTTTTAATTTTAATATTTAGTTTGTAGGTTAAAATAAATTTTAGTTTAGAGTCAATGTATACAATAATATTAATGTTTTTTATACTAAGATAAAAACAATTAAAACATGTGGTTTCAAATTATCTATATAATTTGGTTCTTGATATTGTCATATGTATTTAGTGTTTTATAAGTTGTGGTCTTTTTTGAAAACATTGACTTATTGCTAATTATTGTTATATAATTTGTTTTTATTGTTGTTTTAGTTTTTCACTCTTTTTATAATGTTTGTTTTATGATTGTTTGGTATAGAAGTGAAGTGTTATTGTGTGGCGGTTTTAAATATTTAATTATCTATAGCAATTTCAATATGACTATATATATTAAATATTGAATCTACTATAATAAATAAATAGTTAAAAATAAGTCCAGTGGAGTAGCTCAGTTGGTTGGAGATTCTGTGGCCAAGTTGTCACTAGGTCAAGGTCAACTCTTGAATTCTCTAGCCCCTCTGGGGAGAAGTTCCCAAAAATGGTGCTTACAGTGTGAGGTCCCTTCGGGTGGGCCCCTTGAAATTCTTTCCACGAAGTTATGGCGACACAAACCACACAAAAAAAATAAAAATAAAATAAAATAGTTAAATGGTAATTATCAAAGGTATCAACAAAATTTATGTAATAAACTATTGATCCACATACATATGAAACTCAATAATCGAACTTAGAATAAGAAAAATACATATAAGAAGAAAATAATACTAACTTATATTAGATGAAGGCTTCATAACATTTATATAGGATTACATGTGTGTCCACATTTGACAAGTAAAAAAGACTAACCATTATTTAATAATATACCTAACTAATTAACCGATCTAATTTGATAATAGGGTGTGAACCAAATCCAAACATCATATTGTGATGGATGGGCTTCCCATTCATACCAATTCCTCCTAATTGAAGGGGAAAGAATCCCTTCTTTCTTCCTCTCAGGTGAAGTGTGAGAAAGCTGAAACCAAGTCTAAAATGATATTTGTTGAGTTGTGCTGGAAAATAATGAATACATTGAAGAGTGTGTTGGTGCTAGTTAAAGAAGGTGACTACATAGACTAAGATGGGAGGGTGTGTCTCCAAAGGAAGTTGAACTGAGCAAGTGCCTACATCAACTAGGGTGGGAGGGCATGTCTCCAAATGAACCCAATCTAGATGTTGTCATGAAGAGTTGTTGAACTGAGAAAGTGACTACACAGATTAGGGTGGGAAGGAACACCTCCAAATGAACCTAGTCTAGATGATGTTGTGAGGTGTTGAGCAGAAGTAGGTTCCTACATAGACCCGAGTGGGAGGGAATGTCTCTAAATAGAACTTGATCTGAATGCTTCTTAATTGTGTGGTTTTGACTGCTAAAATAAAACTACCAAATATGACTAGACAAAAAGAACGATGAGCATTGTTGTCCCATGAGCATGTTGTTGGTGATTGGTGGAAGCACCATAGAAAAACAAGGATTTGCAAAAGCGAGATGTTAGGTTTCCTGTTGTTATAGATGCAATATGGAGGAAATAAGAGTGAACACAAAATGATGTTGTTGACTATACATGAAAGAAAAGAGACATGGTACTTTATATTAGTATTGTGTGTAATGGGGTTGGGCGTGGGAAAAAGAGGCCCAAGAATGAGGCGCTATGAAAAAGATGTTGGGCGGAGCTACTGTAACTATTGCAAATGAAAATAATTCATGTCGTTGAAATGTAAAAAATGTTGATGAATCTTCCAACAAGGGGTTTTGATCTTGATCCAGGAGGATATTGGTGTCCACCCACCTATTCCACTTGGACCCCCACCATTGTTTCTTTCATTTTTCCAGTTTCCTTAATTGTAGCTCAATTTACTATTTTTGACAGTTTTCGGGTCCTAAAATTTCGGAGCTGTTTTGAGGCCCTAAACGACATTTTTTCGGCATCGAATGGTTAAGAAAATATGAGTCCGTTCCAAACTTGATATTTGCCATTTATGGATGTAGTCCTTGAAGAGATCTTTCTAACGATGTATCATGCGCATCAAACGGAGGTAGTATGCCAAAGTTACGACCCTGAGAAATTGATGTACCAAGTTACCCAATGGGGCCCACATTATGGCGGTTCACCTCCTAGGGTTAGGTTTTTGGATGTGTAGGGTTTCCATTGTTTTTCAATAATATATAGGCCTTCGAGCCTCATTGTAACACAGAGTTCAGAGGCATGTAGCCGCGACATCTCTTCTCAGAGATAAGCTACCAGTACTCTAGCTAGTTTATTTCCATTCTGTATGTAAACAAGCTTCAGTTCTTTGATTAATGAAATGAAGTGTTATTTCCGCTGCATATTTATTTCTATGGTTATTTGTGTATTTTGTTGCGTTCCTACATAAATCCAGATCAGTGATATCAGAGCAATCTACTCTTTCTAGATCCTTCTTTGCATGTCCCCAATGAGGGCGAGGTATAAAGAGTTAGGGCTCGATCTGGTTGAACCTTTGCAAGATCAGCCTCGCAAATCCCGACAGCCTCCCATGGGGGATGAAAAGAAATATGAGGGTGCAGAAGATCCTATCAAAATTTTGCTCGAGGAGGCCCTTGAAAAACAAAGGAACGCGATGATGGATAACTTTGCCCAGATCCTTCAACAACTTCCCACTGGTGGCGCATCTGCATCTAGCAGCCACTCTGGAGGCGCAACCCCTTTTAAAGTACAAATAAACTTTGACATTCCCATATTTGATGGTCGAATAGATGCAGACGTTGTAAATAGATGGTTGAATCTATTAGAAGGATATTTCTCGGTTCAGGACTTTTTCGACCAGGGAAAGATTACTTTTTCACTACTCAAAGCCACCCCCCATGTCAAGGACTGGTGGGAAACCTACTGTGAGAGAAAGGACGAGGAGGAACCCTCTTTGTTCTCGGTCGTACCCACTTGGAATTCATTCTGAGATGCCATAAAGGGACAATATTATCCCGTGGGGAGCTATGAGGAAAAGTACATACAATGGACTACACTGCGGCAGCAAAGAGATCAAGATGTGCATGAGATGACGAATCTGTTCCATACCTTGCGCACCAAGTTGGGTATCAAATATTCAAAGAAACATTTGGTGCTGAAGTACCATTGTTGTCTGCACAGATACATTTAGGAGGAAATGGAGTTCCTCAACATCTCCTTGCTTGGTACGGCATACCGGTATGCTGCCAAAATTAAGCAAAACTTCAAACAGAAAAAGCGAGACTTTGGATCTGCGAATCAGAAGCAAGCGAAAGGTTCCCCCAAACTGCAGAACCAAGGACAAAAGCAAGGCATGGCGACTCAAGACAACTTGCCAAAGCCACAAGAAAATAACAACACTGCGAAGCCGAAGAAGGAAGCGGGAAAGTGGTGCGAGTTCCATAAGAGCCCCACTCACAACACCGGTGAGTGTCGGGCTAAGCAGTCACTAGTGGTCAAGATAAAGGCTTCCGAATCAGATGCATACTCTGACACTGAATTAGAACCCGAGAAGGGGAATGACATAGGGAAGAAGATTATCGATTCAGATCCCAATGCCACCGTTGCCACCACAAAGATAAAAAAGGAAGAACCAAAAGATTCAGAGGAGGAGGAGTGTCTTTTCCACTCCTAGATGTGGGTAAAGGGTTCCCTGCTATAGTTCATTGTCGACAATGGGGGCCAAAAGAACCTCGTTTCACCAGAGGTCGTGAAGTGGTTGGGCTTGCCGACCACAGCACACCTGCAGCTGTACACCATCAGGTGGCTTCACCAAGGACGGGATCTCCGTGTCAGCCAGCAGTGCCGCCTTCCCTACAACATGAAGCCCTTCACCAATGAGGTATTATGTGATATTGCTCCTCTTGATGTTTGTGATGTATTATTGGGTCAACCATACTTATGGAAGCGACATGCTGTGTATGAGTCTTGGCCTAGCGTTGTTATTATTACGTTGGGAAATAAGTTGTACAGGATACCAGAGGTACCACCTCCTGCCACTATCTCTTTGGTTACTATAAAACAATGCAGTAAGCTCATTTCCAAAACTGGGAAATTTGTTTTCTTGATGATCTGCCCTCAGGGCAAGAAGAAGATCGTGGCCACAACCTCCAGACAGGGCCCATCCGCACGACAACAACAAATGGATAAGGTCGTAGAGGAGTACCGGGACATATTCACCTCACCCACAGGGGTTCCTTTGCACTGTTAGGTCAAGCACCCCATTGATCTGACCCCAGGTGCGCCGCTACCCAATGGACCGATATATCGACGCTCTGTTCTGGAGAATGATGAAATCAAGAGGAAAATTCAGGAGCTGCTACAAAAAGGTCACATCCGACCAAGTTCATCACCCTATGGGAGCCCGGTCATGTTGGTACAGAAGAAGGATGGAACTTGGAGACTTTGTATTGACTATCGGGCGCTGAACAAGATCACTGTCCAGAATAGGTACCCGATCCCATGGATTGATGACCTCCTGGACCAGCTTAAAGGGGCGAAATATTTGAGCAAGATTGACTTAAAGTCCAGGTATCACCAGGTATTGATCGAACTTACTGATGTGTGGAAGACTGCCTTCAAAGCCAAGGAGGGCCTTTTTGAATGGTTGGTCATGCCTTTTGGGTTGACGAATGCTCCTGCAACCTTCATGAGACTGATGGAGGACATCTTACGGCCATTCACCAACTCATTTGTAGTAGTGTACTTGGATGACATCCTGATATTCAACCAGACTTGGGAAGAGCACCTCCACCACATCTGACATGTCCTACAAACGCTACAGCAACACAAGTTGTGTGCCAATTTTGCCAAGTGCACTTTTGGCATGACCCAGGTTCAGTATCTGGGATAGATTATTGATGAGTATGGGGTACATGTGGATCCAACCAAGATCCAAGTCATTCGGGATTGGCCAGCCCAAACTACTCTAATAGAGCTTCACAGCTTTCTGGGTCTTGCTATTTTATACCGCATGTTCATGTTGGGATTCTCTCATATCACTTGGCCCTTGAGTCAAGTCACTAAGGGAGGAGCAAAAACAAAATTCTTCTGGTCAGAAACTCAACAAAAGGCATTTGCAGAATTAAAACATCGCCTCTGTTGTGCCCCAATGCTCACATTACCAGACTTGCAACAACCATTTGAGATCGAGACAGACACCGGCTCTGACTAGGTCAACAAGGGAATCCAGTGGCATATCACAGTGAGACACTGTCCGACACAGTCCACAAATATCCCACTTATGACAAAGAGATGTATTCCATTGTACAGGCTTGCTGGCAATGGAAGCGTTACATTTTGGGGAAGGAAACGATAATCCACACAGACCATCGACCCTTGCAGTTCATACAGACACAAGGGAAATTACAGAACGATCGCCATAAAAAGTGGTCCACATATCTATAATAATTTCATTTGAATATCAATTACAAGAAGGGAAGCACCAATAATGTTGCATACTGCCTCAGCTGACCACTGATCATCGCGATAACCACCGTGCTCAACTCTTGTGGGCACGAGACCTTTGATTGGCCGATTCTCTACAAGAGCGATCCAGAATTCAGCCACACATACATGATGCTCTTGGAGGGAAACCAAATTCCAAATTTTCACCTCCAAGATGCACTACTATGTCACATGGGACACCTTTGTGTTCCTTCAAGAGAGCGTGCCAAGATGATTTGGGAAGCGCACTACAGTCGAGTCACTAGGCATTTCGGGGTCGAGAAAACAGTGGCAGTACTGCAGAAGTATTTGTATTGGCTGAACCTTCGACATGACGTCGGGAAGTACATCCGATCCTGCACTACCTGCACCATTGCCAAACTGTCCATCAAGAATCAAGGCCTCTATACTCCATTGCCTACCCCTAGTCGAACTTGGGAATCCATCTCCATAGATTACATGTCGGGCCTTCCTTCTACTAAGCATGACAATGACTGTGTGTTCACGGTCATCGACAGATTCTCAAAGATGGCCATACTGGCGGCCTACAAGAAGAATATCACAGCAGAATCCACTGCTAAACTCTTCTTTGAACGAGTGTGGGTACACTTTGGGATCCCACAGCCTATAATCTCATATCAGGACAGCAGGTTCCTTAGTACACTCTATTCTAGCCTATGGTCAATGCTAGACACCAAGCTCACAAAGTCCACAGCTTTCCATCCCCGGACTGATTGCTAGACAGAGGTTGTCAACCGAATGATTGTACACATTTTGCGCATGTACAACTCAAAGCATCCATGCACATGGGATGAGATCCTCCCCTATGTACATCATATATATAACCGGGCCCTCCACAGCTCCACCGACCATAGCCCCTTTCAGGTGGGATTGAGATTCCAGCCACTATGTCCCATTGACGTAGCCATGCCATTTGCAGCTACTCAGGCTGATTTAGCTCATGTCCAGTCTGAAGTTTTTAAGGCGAACATTGTTATTGAGCACATTCAGCACATTTTCCAACAGGTTCATGACATATTGGACAGATCCAATGCTAAGTACAAGCAGTGGCATGATCAGCATCGGGTGCAACACAACTTCCAGGTGGGCGACAGAGTGTGGCTACATTTGCAGAAGGAGCGCCTCGCTGGACCCCACCGCAAGCTTCACCTGCTCCGATATGGGCCATACACCATCACCAAGGCTATAGGGGACAATGCCTTCGAGCTCAGTATTCCACCATTCCTTGGTTTGCACCCATTGTTCAATGTGGACTGCCTTCGGCACTACTTTCCACCTCTACTGGACACATCAGACATGGCAGAACAACTCACACCAACAGAGTTAAACCTCGATTGCATGGAACAAGCTAGAACTGATCAGATTATGGACACACAGATCAAGAACACCCGCCAGCAGAAGATCCATCTATATTGAGTTTTCAAAGCAGGCCAACTCCTTCACCAAGGAAAGTGGCTCACCAGAGACCAAGTTTAGTAGAATTTTCCTCATCTCATGGAGGAACTCAACGCAATGGGGACCATTGCTTCCTGAGGGGGGAGGAATGATCCAGGAGGATATTGGTGGCCACCCACCTATTCCACTTGGACCCCCACCATTGTTTCTTTCATTTTTCCAGTTTCCTTAATTGTAGCACAATNCCTAAACTTCCAGAGCCGTTTTGAGGCCATAAACAACATTTTTTCGGCATCGAATGGTCGAGAAAATATGAGTTTGTTTTGGACTCAATATTTTTCATTTATGGATGTAGCCCTTGAAGAGATCTTTCTAACTATGCATCATCCGCGTCAAACAGAGGTAGTATGCCAAAGTTACGACCCCGAGATATTGATGTACCAAGTTACCCAATGGGGCCCACATTCTGGAGGTTCACCTCCTAGGGTTAGGTTTTTGGATGTGTAGGGTTTCCATTGTTTATCAATAATATATAGGCCTTCGAGCCTCATTGTAACACATAGTTCAGAGGCATGTAGCCGCCACATCTCTTCTCAGAGATAAGCTACCAGCACTCTAGCTAGTTTATTTCCATTCTGTATGTAAACAAGCTTCAGTTCTTTGATTAATGAAATGAAGTGTTATTTCCGCTGCATATTTGTTTCTATGGTTATTTGTGTATTCTGTTGCGTTCTTGCATAAATCCGGATCAGATCTTGTCTTCAATTTTCCTCGTGGTCGCTAGTTCTGAAGTGTTGAAGAGAAAAAACAAAAGGGACACATGACGAACAAAATAGATGTCTGGAAGAGACGTGGAACCATGATTATCTCAAAGGCACAATACTCATGTGAAAACTAAAGTGCTCATAAAATGACTAGTAACATTTTGCATGAGGAAATGGTGAGGAGAGGCAAAGGCAGGATCCGTTTGTGCAGGTGTGGTTGTGTCCATGACTTTCATGAGATTGAGAATGGGAACAACCACCAGGATGGGCATGATGATGTGCTTCATGGGAAAATGCCAACCCCAAAATATTGACTATAAGTCCTCGAACCAAAACAATCAATAAACAATTTGTAGAAATATCCTAGGGATTTAGAATTCTCTCGATGGACTTCAAAACTATAAGATACTTAATCACAACTAGGAAAACAACATTTACATATCTAGAGAGAAACTCAAACCTCCCATAATTGTAATTGAATTTTTTGTTTATAGGTATATGTCAAGAAGTATATGAGGCATAGAGCCCAATCAAAAGGGAGGCACAGTCAAACAACATATGGCATGCATATGCAATAGGACCCATGAGGTTCTTCATGAACTCATAGATCAACCCCACCACCCTAAAGAAGGTATTGATTAAGAGGAAAATTGCGATCGTATGAGACTTCCTTTCACTCAAAATATGATTCAAGGGGTTATTAAATAGAGAATAAAGTGAACCAGAGGGGTCATATTCAATAATTAAATATTCCATCCATCTAGAAGGGGTTCCCAAGTCCCTCACCATGATCCAAATAACAAGAGAGAAAAATATCAACCCTAAAAGAAAAATTTCAAGGTTGAAGACAAGTTCTAGATGGAAAGTACAATGCGACTCAGAGTGATGGGGAAAAGTGGTGAGCCTAGGTTAGGGAAAACATTGTGCATAAGATGGTGAGTATGGGGAGGATTACAAAGGGAATATAAGAGTTTCTAAAATTGATGGATGGATAACCTTATTATCCCTAGATGGTTAGAATATTTCGTTAGTGTCCAATATTTAAGTCTCATCCATTGACCATGACAATATCATCGCACGCCCCATGAGATTTATCCGTACACCCCCACTATAAAAAGGGTGCATTGTTCAATTGCACTCAACAATATTTATTTGCAAGTGCAAGCAGGTCACAAGCTATGACACTTAAAATCATTAGCAATGTTAGTATTGGATTTTGAATGGATGTTGTTACATTAAATAGTAGCTTCATTTATTTGGATCGTAGTTGTTATTTATATGATGTCAATAATTACAAGTTATTACTCCGCTAATTTGTTTTACTATAAGGTTTATTTGTTGTTATTTGTGTATGTGGGTGAGAGTTGTGAATAATACACATGAATAAAGTCAAGAATTTTAATTTAAATGGCATTATTGTGGCATGGGGTTATCATCGACTACCAAAACAAAATGTGAGGAATTTGAATAATGTGTGAAAGGAAGGTATACAATAGCTCATGGACATTTGATGCACTAAGGTCAACTCAATGATTAATTACAAAAGCCTGACAAAGCCTTGACCTGGTGTAGTGCATGGTGTAGGATCTACCATGGTAGGAAGTTGTATGCATAAGCCCCAATGGTTAGCTTAATCAATTTAACCATTCATCCAAGGAAAGCATTAGGCCAACGATTGAATTTCAATCAAGTACCTCAAATACAAGATCTCTATGTCAACTGGAGTTGGATATTAAATTGTTTGCATAACAACACTCCATTCCAATCACTAAATCACAACTTGGAATCTAATGCTATCAATCCTACCATGCATTATCAAAGAGAAAATTATATCCAAGTCAAGACAACATAGTAGTAAGTCCAAGTCCAACAAACCCTTAGTCATGCATGTTCGTTGTTAAGTCTACAATGTGATGTCTAAAAGAGAAGTAGGTCCACGTCAATCTAATCATGCTATGTGCTACTAAGTTGGTCCAAGTGAAGCTAAACAAGTGAAACCAAATGTCCAAGTCCAATTTTCCACACGTATATTTCTATGTTATCTATGTAATCCACATTCATAGGAAATATGACCCTAATTTGAAAATACAAATATTAAATTCATTAAATCATGCCAATTTTTAATTTATGTAAAATATAACTTTTTTTCAAATGGAAGATTGTATTTTGTTTGTTTTGTGTGTCCTAAAAGAGTGATAATGATTATTGGGTGAAGATAAATGGCATTGAGTGTAGTGTGAAGTTGTGTTGTTTTTCTTCCCATGGCATCTAGTAGTTCTATTGAAGTTGTTGCAGCCAATGAGCCAATCCTGGTAGCTAATCCAAGTATCCAATCCAAGTGCGTCTAGTACTAGTTCCCATGAGGATATCTTGCAGTAGAGAAAGGCGTGGCGACTCTGTTTTAAAGGTTTCGTTTTCGGCTTGTCCCAAGGCGGAGGGAAACTCCATATAAAACTTGCCCTTCTCTGACCCTTCCTGTCCAACTAAAGTGGACAACTAATGTGTTCCACTCCTCGAATCAGCGTGGGTATATGCTCGGTTTGTGATCCCTGGATGCCTTCGACATCCTTGCAGTCCAAAGAAAAAGAATTTTGAACGTATATGAGATCTAACCCTCTGTTGTTCCTCAATAGCTCATGTTGTTCTGTTCTCGCATCAATATGAGCATAAACTTTATGCTTCTTCAATTTGCATGATTTCCCCGCTCAACGGATTGATGACCATTGCTGCGGATTGATAGCTCGGCATAGATGTCGAGTTGCCGATTCGGCTCGCTCATCTCCTTCCCTCGATAAATCAAGGGAAAAGGGTGTTTCCATATCCGACCCATCAGGTATTCCATATTCTACATTATAATATCCAAAAATAGAATTTCTTTGTAGAATACCACTTTTTATCATATTAGTGACTTCCAGATCGAAAACAATAAAGATCTTTCTGAAAACTAGGATCTTTCTGTTGTTTTTATTCCTTTGGCGTCAGATGGTGCTATGTTTATGCAACTTTAAACTATGTTCAACTATCAATATTCTTGCCAATGATTATTCTATAAACCATATTGAAACTTGGTGTAATATATGTAGTGCCTTAACTTCTTTTCCATCACATTGTACACTTTGTTGTGTTGTTTTCTTTCCTTGTGTCATTTGTTAGCCATATCAAACAAACATCAATAAGAAGACTCATTACCTTCGTAACCATGTTAATTGCATGTTGCATGATAGGAGTTGACTACTCCTTGTCCATGCATGACTTATATGTGGCATGGTAACAAACTATGTCAATGGTACATGTACCATGTGTCTATTGTCTGTGGCGTGTGTTGTGCAATGTGCTATGTGTGGCACTTATGGTGAAACTATGGATTATGTGGTATGTGTGGTGCAAGGGAAACAAAGTGTGTCTATGTGGTTTTTATTGCACAATTTCTGTTGCATGATGAGTAGTCTAAAGGGTTGAACTGACTAGTTCATTAATTATATTGATTCAACTAACTCTAATGCTTATGGAGTTATCAAGTAACTTAGTTATGTTGAGTACCATGTTGACATGGGCCACCAAACTATACAAGTAAACATTATGTGGAAAATCCATGGGGTTCCGAGTAAAGAATGTTCCTAGGGGGTGGGTGAGACTCCTATAATTGTTTTTTTGTTCATATCTAAGATCATTGATAATGATTCAATGTCTTCCTCCTTGATCTAGATCTTATTGACCTAAAGCTTAACTTGGTATCATTAAGGAGGAAAATATGATGAATAAATTGATAAATAAAAATGACAAGGTCGATAAAATATTATGTTACTAAAAGATATTTTTTTATAAAATATAAAGAAAGTGATATTGTGAGTCATTTAGGTGATATTTGTATGTCGCTCATATGTCGTTACAGACATTTAAGTTCCATTAGGATCAATCAGTGTCTAAAGTATTATCAAATGCACCATCATCATGGACATTGATGTTGTTGTCATCGTCATTATTAATGTCATATGCTACATCAACATTATTTTAATCGCCATGCTTGTTAAGTCAAGTCCCCGGGCTAGTTACCTCTATGAATATTTTAGACCTCACTCGATGTCCATGTTGCTATTATGGTAAATTATTGGCGCAATAACTTTCGAAATTCCTATCACAATTCATAGTGTTATGTCTAGCTCTATACTTGGCACTATTCCTGGTGCAATTCCTAGCATAATTCCTTCTGTAATTCCTAGTTATTTTCCTAGCACAAAATTTGGCGTTAATCCTAGCATTATATCTAACGCTATGTCAGACGGTTTTTCAAGCGCAATTCTTGGCTCTAAACCTGACACAATTCCTTTCAAAATATTTGGCGTTATACCTGGATCTATACTGGCCACTATGTTGGATGTTTTGCCAGGCATAATTCTTAACTTTATTCCTAGCTCTATGCCTGGTGCTATGCTTGGACCTTTTCCTAGGGAAATTCCTGGTGCAATACCTTCTGAAATTCCTATCGCAATTCCTCGTGTTATGTCTAGCTCTATACCTAGAACTATGCCTGATGCAATTCTTGGTACAATTCCTTCTCAAATTTCTTATTATTTTCCTAGAACAAATTTTGGTGCTAATGTTGGCACTCTATCTAATGTTATGTTGTACTTTTTTCAAACAAAATTCCTAGCTCTAAACCTAGTGCAATTCTTAGCGCGGTTCCTTTTGAAATTTCTAGCGTTGTTCTAGGCGTTATACCTGGCTCTATACCTTGCGCTATGTTTGATGTTTTCTAGGCATAATTATTTTCTCTATACTTGAAGCTATGTTGGATGTTCTTCCTGGAGAAATTCATGGCGAAATTCCTGACACTAACCCTGGCTCAATATATGATGCTATGCTTGGTGCTATTCTGGACGTTTTTTTGTAGGCTATTATGGGCGTTATATGGGATACTATTTTGGACGTTAATTGGGATGGTAAATTTATTTCGTTATTCTAGACTCTATACTTGGCTCTATACTTGATGCTATGTTGGATGTTTTCTAGGCGCAATTCATGGCTCTATACTAGGCTGGCGACATCCATGGCGCAATGTCAGATGTTTTTCTTGGCGACATTCATGGCGCAATTCCTAGCACTGACCCTGGCTCAATATATGGTGCTAAGATTGGTGCTATTGTGGACATTTTTTTGGAGGCTATTCTGGGCGTTATATGGGATGCTATTTTGGATGCTAATTGGGATGCTAATTAGAGTCCAAAATAGCGTCAACTTTAAAAAGGGACGCTAATAACGCCATTAAAAGTGCCATCTCGTGGAAAAGCGTCCACTTTGTCCAAAAAATGATGAAAAATACACTAAAAGTGATAGTGGACACTAAAAAGGAAGCTAAAAGAGACGATAATCACATGTTTTTTATATAGTGATTCTTGATTATCCATGGAGGTATTGGTTCTAGTATTTTCATGGTTTCTCTATCTAGGGCTTCACAAATCTTGAATACTATACCATCTTTATGATAAATTTGTGGTTTAGGTTTTAGGGTTTATGGTAACATGCACTCACAGGTAAAACATAAATCCAATTGATCCATGTACAACTCATTTACTCTCTTGCTCTTATTTTTAGATATGATGCCATACTTTTGACCTAATTTTCCACTTACTCAAAATTTATTGAAATTTATAAGTTTATTATCCATCATTATAAAACAAGTTTGATGCAATCAACTGTTGTATGACCCATTTTTCCATAGTAGTAACACTCAAGCTCATTCATGTTTATCAATCTTTTTCAATCCTTTAATTTGTCTGTATTGCAAACTATGGCTAAGAATCTCCCTTTGAATCTCCTATAATTGTTTTATTGCATTTACCTAAGAGATGAAACCATGTCTTCTCGAGTTTGTTAAGGCATATAATTGAGAGTAAAAATAACATTGTTGTATCTAGAAGGTGGACTATTTAACAAAATATATTTGGCATCCTCTTCCTCTACTGTATATTTGAGTTCATCAAGTTGTCTAATTAGATATCTCATATTGCTTATGTAACTAGACATAGGGGCATCATCAAACATCTTGAATTTGTCAAGGGTTCCCTTCAACTCCCTATAAGTCCAAGATCATGGTCCTCTATAATTACATCCATGAAGGATGTTGTATTCCAAGGGTACATCTATAATATTGACCTAAATAAGAACTATTTGACCTATGAGATCCATGGGAACATTTTGGCAAAGTGATTCTAGTTGAGAAGGACGATTATCATGTGGATAAAGGATGATTGTAGATTGCAATAAATCGAGGAAAGCAAGTTTGTTCTAAACGTTAGTGGAAATTAGACCTGCAGAAGTTCCCTCACTAATGATGATACATCAATGAATAGTGATTTGGGATCATGTTAGTGAAACATGCATTGAGTAAAATATGTTAAGTCTCTTGATGTAGGGAACCACATAAGGTTGTTTAGGAACAGCTAGCCTTGTGATTATGCCAATTGTAAAATGTGTCTTACATACGCTATGATGAGTTGGAGATCATCATACGCTATTTTGGTTCAATAAACCTCTTGTATTGTATACTATTTTTGTGGATCGAAAACCCCCTCTTGAAGGAATGACTCACTTGAGTTGTGTTTTAATACAAAACTCAAGTTCTCATTTATGTCATATAATTTCGTGATCATAATATCAAATACCAAGTATCTCTAATTTTGTCATCTCATTTTGTTATCTTGATTAATATTTGTTTAATAATAATATTAATTTAATATTTCTTAAGTTGAATGATATTATATTATATTGAAGTAAGAGAGAAATCTCAGAAAAGGACAACAGAGTTATAGGTTCACTAGCTCTCATTACAACTCATAAACATATTTAACTTTTACTAGTAACGTAGAATAGTATATAACTAATCATAAATATTACATCAAGTATTATGACATTTAAGTAACAAAGAAGTAGATGGAAGAGTCTCACTTCATTTTCCATCCATATAACAAAATACGTCCATCTTTTGTTTTGCAACATTTCTATTTCAAGATGTGATGGATGGCGGCCATATTTCTCCTCCTGTTAAAACATGGCACATGGACAAATTAATATGAATTTTTTTTCTTACAAATAAACAAAGATCATCTCATAATTCAATATACTTACGAATGTGCAAACCAAGGCCTGTAACCCTTTTTGGAAACTATGACAAGTGGCACTTCTCTTTTCTAGCATCGCCTTTGAGGCCTTGTCATGGAACATAAACTAATTGAATTTAATTATTCACAAATAAAATATAAAAAATTATTAAGAAGTTTAAAATCATTTTGTGGGTAAATTAAATACACGTGTTCTCTCTTCATAAGTATTTCTCCGCGCATCCAACTTGTCATATGATTTGATCATTTCTTTCCATACTTTTAAACTTACATCTACTGGAATTTTTTTAGCCTTTGATCAAGTGGTAGTTTTTTAATCTTTTTTCTCTAGTTGCACTAAATATCTTGCATTTTTGTGACATTTGTAGTTTCACCCTCTTAACGGACCAACCTAAATTGAATTTTGTCTCCATGTCATGAATTATCAATTTTTTTTAGGTGCATGGGTATCTTAGAGAATGGAAGATGGAGATTGTATTTAAATTATTGAAGGAATGATTCCTTCAACCTATTTACAAATACTTTCCTACATTTGATATGTGGATTTTTTCAGAAACCAGTCATATTTTATCTTTGTATCATGTGTACCAATGCAATATCCATAAGGTGTAGTCGTGGAAGATGAGTTTTGTGTCCCATGATTGTCCAAGGCATTGGAAGTCTCGATACCCTATTCCCAATTCTTTGAGGTTATGGTTAATGATTTTCTTATGGATCTTTTGCTCGATCCAGGAGTGGTTGGGGAATTAATTGATTCCCTTGGTGATGGTTCACATGTTTGCAATGGTTCTTTGTTTTTACTTGATCATTTTTCTACATATCTAGCTAACATATTCAAGTCAACATCATCGAGTTTGTTTACTTCCACTACCCCCAATATCAGTGCCAAAGCAACTTTCTCAAATTCAACATCATCTCCCTATAAATATAAGAAAATGTTTTGTTTTAAATAATTGGAATGAAAACAAAAACATAGAACCTTGAAGACATATTTGGAACAATTAAAAAATATATTAAAACACATTAACTTACCTCAATTCTCCAACTACTTATAAGGATTCCCTTCGATTGACATTATGTGGCTGAGTGAGTGAATATATTTGGTGGAGGCAAGGTGAATCCCTTTAGTGTAGGAAGGGAAATTGAATCCCTTTGTGGAAGCAAGGCGAGTGAATCCCTTTGTGGAGGTAGGGAAACAATCTTGGGTGCAGGAAGGGCAAGCGAAACCCTTTGGTGTACCTGAGTGAATACCTTAGTGGAGGAAAGTGAATCCCTTGGAGGATGGAGGGAAGTAGAAAATCGTTGGAGGACGAGCATTGGAGGTATGAATCTTCTCTCATTGGAAAACACCAGACGTTTACTCTCTGCAAATGTTGACAAATGGATCGATGGACTAGATCCAACTTGCTTTTTCTTTGAGATTTGGACAACACACACGTGTGGGATTTTTTTTTAACATATCTGGCGCTAAATTCCATGCCCTATGGCACCTACCCTGGAACCAATTTAAGGGAACCCTAATGCAATTCATTTGGGATTCCATATTCAGTGCAATTCACGCCCTTTTTGCACTAGAATTAAGTTTTTGAAGTCTTTGAATGGCATCATTTCTAGTTTTTAATATTGTTTTAAACACATTGCAAAGACAAACATTGAAGACTAGGTTCATGGAGAACCTAGATGCAAAGGTATACTTAAAAAGAACCAGGGTGAGAACCAAAACAAGACTTGGATACCAAATGATGTGTGTACATATATGTGAATGTAATGGAAAGTGAACCTTGGTGTGCAAACAAGCTTTCAAATTAGCTACAATGAAATCCAAAACAATGCTTTGATACCAATTTGTGTGTGTATATATGTAAGTGTAGATGCTAAGAGATCATATGTAAGATGTAGACACCAGTGTACATATTGTCTCCATTCTTTCATTGAATGTAAAAATAGATGAAAGAACACAAATAGTAAGAAAATGATAATGTTGCGCTTGCATGGAAATTCATTCATGCTTAGAGATAAAATTGGAAGCTAGAAAAAAATTTAAACAACAAATTCGCTTCTTTTCCTCCCTTGGATAAAATTGTAACCAATTTTGATTGATCCTAAGGCAATTCATCATTTCCAACAAAATATGAAATATCCTATTGGATTTGCCTATTGAACTCTATAATATATCATCATCAAGGATAGAGATCCCAAAACATAAAATTACATTGGTGCATTAACATAATATCAACAAAATAATAATAAAATCATTTTAAATTTACATTGGTTAGTATTATACTAATCATTATATCTCCTCAACAAAGCACTTATGTACATTAGCAATGCACTACTTGTTAAATCCACACTTCAAGTCCAAATCCTACGACATCAGAAAGTTGGTTGAATAAAGAATGATGTTTTGTTTGTAATATTTTTTTGATGTTGTTGTATTTCATCTTTGATAAAGAATAAATTGATCTAGATTTTTTCCAAATCCTTGAGGGGTTCTCTCTATTCAAAGTATAGTTTTGTGTTGGCTAGAATCTTCTTTGGAGTGATTTGATTGGTTTACTAAAAATTGTCATTGTTGTGTATTACAGGAGCCAGAGGAGGCCATGGATAGTGAACATGGATGTAGAACCTTTAAATCACATAGAGGAAAGTGGGTGGAAGAAGATATGACAACCAAGTCTGTAGATATAACAAAAGTAAGAAGACAAAGAAACCTCAATCAAAGAAGGAAGGTCTTCATGAATTCATAAATCATATAGCATATAGAAGAGAAAGTATAGAATGTGCAAGTTATCAAAATGTAATGCATGAAGAAAATTAGTGCCCAAAGTAATTTTTTTTCTCACATTTGAGGTCAAACTTATTGGTTGAAAATGATCATGAATGGCGATTAATTGTAATTTTAAATACTTTTATTAATAACATATCCTCATCATCCAATATAGGATGAGGGGAAAAGTTTATAAATTAGGATGGCCAAGTGGGATAGGGATGTTGGACCCTTTTCTTATTGAAATTTTGTCATGATGTATATACCTTGCATTATAACATTATTTTTTTCAACTCCAAAACACGAAATACTATGTCAAATATATGACAAAAGTGAAGGTTCGTGTTGGATATATTCTTCTTTGAAATGATTTAATTGGTATACTAAAATTATTATCGTTGTTGTGTATTGCAGGAGCCAGAAAATGCTATGGACAAAAATCATGTTATATCAAATGAGGACATAACACATAATGTGGGACATTAGGTACACACCTTTTGAATTAACTTATGAATTTTTTATTGGATGATATTTAGTGCTACATACATTTTTTTCACAATATAAGTACATTTTATAGTCTATTATCCAATTTTGGCAAAACCGTATGAATTTTGTTCATTATTTTAGATGTAAATTGGATAAAATGTATAGCCTAAGTGTTCTACTAGCAAAAGAAGAAAATATGCACATGGGAATGGACCTAGAACCAATAAATCATGTATATGATATTAAGTGGAATAGGATATGACAATGGATCCTACATGCACAACAAATCAGTGGACTAAACAAGAGGTTTGTCAGGACTATACTACACTAGAGGAATACTTTGAGAAAATTGTTGTTTGTGGATGTTTTGCATGTCATGGAAAAAACAATTCAAATGGGGAATTGTACAAATACATTACATAAATTATGACCTTCTAGTGGGTGGTATGCCTCTTACAGTCAATTTGAATCCAATAAGAATTGCGGTAAGGAATTTTCCAATTTGAGATAATGAATAATTAATTATTATTATTATTATTATTAATTTTAGTATACATATTTTATTCACAATTTTACATTATTTGAATAATTAATTTTTTTCTTGATGAATACTTGCAGAAGAAAGTTCTTGGTTTAAAGTTTCATGTACCATTTACTTCCAGCCTAGAGGTTGATAAAATTTTCTCAGGTGATACATCTAACAATAATATGTGCACATATACTAGCTTAGAAGATGAGGAAGTGCTGAAAGCAAGTATTAGAGCAAGAACCAGTTTAAAGATGCATAATTTACTAAAAAACGAGAGGAAGGTGGACTACATACCCTATGAGAATGAATCTGATGGATATGATGAATTTCCCCTGAATTTGAGATCAATTTACAAAAACACATTTGATCATTGATTATATTGTGCTTTTGTTGGTCATCAACAACTAACTAGAGTATATGAGGTGTTTTAATTTTTTCGATATAGCTACATGATATGACCCTCCAATATTCATGGAGAAAATATGGTCCTTTTTATCTTCCAAAATGTGCATGTGGGATCAAAACATGGAAAAAATTCACAACAAACCACTAGTAGATTAATGCCATATTATGGTCCATCATAGTACAGTGGAAAATGGAGGACGCTAGAAGAATATAAGCATACCATGTCAGCATATGCTCTAAATTTGAAAATGTATACACATCATTTCTAATTGGAAGGTGGAAAAGAAAAGAATAGAGGTAATCTAATGTATATATATGGTCATGAATACACAAACACAAATATTTCAAGATTTATAAATAATAGTAAGGGAAGGGACCCTAATGTAAGATTGAATTGTTGATTTGTTAAGGATATAAATGTTGGATAAGTGGAAAGACGGGTTGATATATTGATAATGGTTGAGGCTATTACATACCTTACTATTGGGGATGAGTTGTTGATTGGTTAACCCTTTATAAAATTCACTCCTACATGAAAGAGAAGAGAAGAACAAGGTCTCCCTAAGTATTTTCCTAAGGGTAGAAAACCAAAGAATAATCAATGAGTGTGGCTTATTTTTTAACTATGTTGTAAAAAATGTGTTTAATTTTAAATTAGTGTGTTAGCACCATTTCTGGGCTAAGTAGTTGGCAAGGGATTTATCCAATAAATGAAGGAATAAGCTTTTCTAATGAATAAGAATGAGAAAATCTAGTCCAAGTTGAATGATGACAGGGAATGGACGGCCTAGATGTGCAACGAAGAAGATCAAAGGCCGTAAATCATTTCCGCCAAGGAAAAATCGGGAGTGGAAAGGCGAAAAAAGAAAGTTTCGGTTGTGAAAAGTGATAAAACCTGACTTCCGCTTTCCACAGTCCAAGATCTACGGTCGAGGGAGTTGCCACCATAGATCAACGGTCCAACAAAAGGGTGGAAGTGGAAAAGGAAAAACATTTGGTTATGAAAGTTGGAATCCCAACTTCTGCTTTCCGCAATCTGAGATCTGATGGCTCATAGCGCTTTCGCCAAATATGAATGGCTCAGAAAAGAACAAAGGGAGGAGATCAAAAAATAGAAGATACATGAATTTGCTTGTGGAAAACTTAGAATCTCATTTTTCGCAATCTGAAAGATCCAACAGTTCAGAAAGGTTTCCGCATAAATCAACGGCCCAGAAAAAGCGGGAATTTAAAAGGCAGAAACAAAAGGGTGGAAGCGGAAAGGGCCAAAATTTGGTCATAAAGTCGGTATTTCCACCTTTCAATTTTTGCTAAAGAGTGGAAAGGAGGAAAGTGGAAAGCATAAGATTTGGTCGTAAAGGTTAACACTTTCGCTTTCCGTGATCTGTAGGATTGACAATCCAGAAAACTCCAGCACAGATCAACGGTGCGGAAAGAAAAAGGCGGAGAGGGAAAAAGCAGAAAGTGGAAAACATAATAATTTGGTCGTGAAAAGTTGAAGTTTCGCCTTCTGGTTTCTGCAGCCGGCATCGTTACCTCATATCAACAGTTGGGAAGGTCTCTGTCTGAGATTGACGGTGTGGAAAAGGGGAACATATGCACGAGGTAAGAAGACTTCCTGATATGTGGAACTTGGTAGGACCTGCAGCTTTCACCGACCTAGATCACCCTTGATCTTAGATCAATGGTGGAGATTGATTTCTCTGGTATAACATGCATGCTAAAAGTTGGAAGAATGCCTGCGCAATGAGAAATGTACATGAATGACGTGTCCCTTCCCCATTGGAGCGCGATGGTGCATTTTTCAACGGTAAGGATCTAAGCAGATGAAGATCGACGATCCAGATTGATTTCGCCATGTGAAGATGAAAGGATGAAGAAAGTCGTTGTAGATTGACCAGAGAGGTTATGACTGTCATTTTCAACAAGCGATCCTGAGTCCACGGTTGTAAAAATTCCCAAATTGATCCACCATGCGTGTTCTAGCATGTTTTCCTGATTTTTGTTGTGATCATGGCGAATCTGCCAGATAAGCATTTGTTAGGATTTTGATTCCCATGCTGTAGCTAATTTTGGCTCTGTTTCGAGGTTGGTCTCAGGAGCCCATGATACTATAAATATACCCTCAATAGAGGAAAACAAGGATGGAACCTGTGAGGTTATGGGTTATGTATTTTGAGATCTGCCCTTAATAAAAAAATGATAGAGACGAATGCTGGCCTGTTGCTGCAAAGATTCCTGTGTATTTCATAGTTACAGTCTGTAATTTCCTTGCTTATGTGTATGTATTCCCGTTAAACTTTCCATTATGTTTTATTTCATATCTAGAACGAGTTTGTAATAGTTTTAGAATTCATATTGTTATGATATGGCTATTGTTTCGGATATTCACCCATATTTCTTACCAAAGTTGATGCAAAATTCATCTTCTTGGTGCCCTGTATTGATGGAATGTCATTGTTTCTTCTTTATCACTACACCAACAACATTTTGACTATAATCGAGTGCTAACTTTCCTTTGTAGAATTTCACCTGCAAACTGTTATGTGATTCATGAATATTTGTGACTCCATAGCCCAATGTATGCTTGCCTTGTTTCAACCACAAACATAATCTGAATTTTATTTTAGTTTTATATCTGGGCTTGATAAAAATTAGTGAGAGATCCCTCTCTAGGAAGGAGGAAGCCAACTTCCTTTATTAAAGAGGTTCTGTTTTTACCTTGGTATTTACCTTCTACAACCTTGGGTACATTCTGAGTGCTAACAAAATGGCATCGTTGCTGGGGAAGAAAGTGCAAATCAGCCCTAGGAGAGACGATAAATATTCCAAGAAGAAAGGGTTTCTATGGGAAAATAGAGACTTATGCATTTGAAACAGGTTGTACATTTTCCTTGGCGACTCCACAATGATTTCGAGAAAGATTTCAGAAGGAATCCTGGATTCTAAGAGGTCACATACACAAGGTAATCCTGACACTGAGATTTTACAAGGTGTGGAAAATACAGAAATATTTCTTAGAAGTAGGGGAAAAGAACAAATGAATATTTCTCAATTTGGTGCATCATCTTCTTGAGAATTTCATATCTTCCAGAATTTTGGGTGGGAAACAAATTTTGGAAGGTCCTTATTGAAATCAAAATCTGAATCAGATTTGAAGGAAACTGAAATTAATCCCAGTGGGTTAGAATCATATGTACTTGATTCTATTTGGAAAAACCTTCAAACTATGTGAAAAATGAAGAAAGAAACCATGTTGTTCAAAACTTGCAGCCTTATATCCCACCAACTGTTCAAACCCCTCCACCTTTTCAAGCTCCTCCTTGTGTTCCAAATCCACCTAAACGAATGACTGCTAGGTTTGATCCATTGGCCTTACCTGCTGTATTGCATGACCCTCCTCAAAATTATGCCCAAAAAATTGCCTTCTATGATGGGGATGGAAATTTCACAATAAGACAACATGTTGATAGATTTGATGATTTTGTGGACTTGGAGATGGTTGATGATGAAGATGTTAAGATGAGGCTGTTTGCACTAAGTTTGTCAGGAGAGGCACATAAATGGTTTAGAGATTTACCTACTAGGTCCATTGCCACATTTGAAGCTTTCCAAACTTCATTCTTAGAAATATGGGATGATAAGAAAATTCCTTTGCAGGTGCTTTCTCAATATAATAATCTTAAGAAAGGAGGTTTTGAATTTGTCCATGAGTTTTCTAGTCAATTTATGAGGGTGTATAACTCCATTCCTGCTGATATTAAACCCCTTGTAGGCGTTGTAAAACTCCATTATGTTGATGCCTTTGACGGTGACTTTGCATTATTATTGAGAGAGAGAAAATCAACAAGTCTTCCTGTTATGTTTCAAGATGATTTAGAAGTGGAATCTAATATGATAGCAAGTGGAAAAATAAAGCAAAAAGTAGAAACAAACAAAAAGAAATCTAGAGAAGAAAATGTGCTACTTCTTCTAACGATGTAAAATTTGAAATGATGTTGAAAACAATGGAGAAATTGATGGATAGGTTGACTCTAGATAATAGACCATTGAATAGAGAACATAATGAACCTCAAATCAGAAACCCAAACTTCAGAAGGCCCAATCCTCTCCCACCTCCACGAATTAGACAAAGAGATATGAGGAATCCTAGAAATCCAGATGATCAACAAATACAACCTCCTTTTCCTGAAAATTATGTTACAGATGAAGATGAGGCTGAATCTATTGAGGATCATATTCATCATTTTGGTGGCTTGGATTCTAAAATATACCTCATAGAGGAAGAGCATATTATTTTTGCTCATGAGGATGACAATAATGGTTTTGAGGAAGATTTAGAACAGTACCAAAGAGGATATTTGCATGCTATAGATGATGTTCAGAGAAAGATCAAATTGAGAAATAGAGATGTTACTATAAATAAAGGAAGGTTCAATAAAAATCAACCTTCTAGTAGCCAACATAATACAAAAAAGAAAAATGAAAGACAAAAAAATCCTATTGTATATAAAGAATCTGAAAATAAAATAAAAAAACAAAAGAAGTGAAACAACCAGCACAGATGAATGTAGAAAAAATGTTTTCAGCTTTCAATTTGCAAACAGAGCTTTCAAAATTGAAAATTTCCATTCCTTTCAATGAATTATTGAGAAATAGGGAATACAGAGATAAAATAACAGATACATGCAGGAGTCAGAAAAAATTTCAACCAGATAATCATGCTATCTATGCTATTGATACTGACTTAGAGTTTTCCATTTTCTTTAATGATGGCCTTCCTTGTGATCCTGAAATTCTTGTACCAATTGAAGTTAAAGAAGATGAATAGTTTGTGAAAAGACAAGAGGTTTTGGAACAAAAATAGAAAGATGATCAACCCAATGTTGTGCAAGGAGAGGGTTATAAGGATTTGTTTTATGAATAATGTAATCATCCTGTCATAAATTCTGTTAGTGACGGTTTTAAGAAAATTTTCAGTCCGCCTATATATGATGAGTATGAGGAGGACTGCTTGGATGTTATGCCTAAAAAACCAGCTGTAGATTTTGTAAGTTCAGGGCCTGTTAATGAAGAAAATCCCATTGCAATCCAAGGTCAAAGGGCTGAAAACAAAGAAGATAGTGAGTGTGTTGGAAGTGACGATTTTCCTTTGTGTTATTCTTCATTTGAATTGCTGAGACATATACTTCAAATCTCTAAAAAAAACAGAAATTTGAGGTAATGGAAAATTTCATGAACTTTTCAGAAGTAAAAGATAATCAAGATGATCAATCATGCAATCAATCTCAGCATGTGGGAAAACCAGCAGTTTATGATGAAGAATTTAATAAAAAATAAGGAGATGAGGACTCTCAATGGAATGCTTCTTTAAATCTTTCAATTTCAGAAATTTCATCTCAAGAATAAGGATTTTGTTCACTTGATTTTATTGAAGAAAATAATGATATTTACTTTGAGACATTTAGAAGCAATCAAAATTTAAATTCTGATATTTTGAATGAATTAATTGATGTCTCATTTGAAAATTGTCATGAGAATTTCCTTCATGGTTATTTTGAAGATCAGTTTGACAGGGTACTAGAGGAGTTGCATTTTGGGCAGTATGATTATGGAAAGCAAATGATAGAAAAATTTGAAGGCTTTCATGATATTTATGATCCTGTAGATGAATATGTGGAGAAGCTTTACGATAGGAATGGTTGGTTATGTCTTTGCAGTAAAGATCAATTTATTTATCACAACCTTTTTCCATTAAGTCTTTCATTTCTATTTTTGATCAAGCATGAAGATAAAGTTGGTTTATGGGATCGTTTGCTTGATTGGCTTCACTGGAATTCGAAAGTTACTTGACTGGGAATTGATGCTCAGTAAGTAGGGTAGGTAGGTGTGAATAAGCTCGACATGGAGAGAATTTGTTTCAGTAATTTTCTAGTTTTTTTCAGCATTAGTTCAGTTTTTGTTTTCAGAGCATGTTGGGGATTTCAGGAAATTTTAGGAGCAACCCAATGGATTTGGCACCTGCTCTATGGGGTTCTTTACTACCTCGCAGGGAGGAGCGTGATGGTGCATTTTTCAATGGTCGGGATCTAAGCAGATGAATATTGTCACGTCCCCAACCCTTACTTGCCGGAGAGGATGCAACAACATCTATCAACTCGGGCAATCTAAGCCCCCATGAACATAATATAATAATTCATTTTATATAAAACATATAAAAACACAGATGCATGATGAAATGTACATGAAATATACATCAAAAGCAAAGCATTCATTCAACACATTCATGCATTCAACATGTTCATGATAATTTCATAATAATTCATAAGCAAATACAGTTGCAGAACTTAAATAAACAAGAATACTTATCTTTGAAAGAAGCTTGTCCCGTAACCAGCTATGTCACTGCAATGTTCCACCCAACCATAGGTCAGTGTGCTCTTTAATCTCTCAACAACACTGCCACCCCCAAGCTGGGCATGATCTTCCCCAAGGAATAATGAACACTAGCATATTTCACCCATAGCTAAGGATACAATCAAAATTCAGTCAAGCCAACACAGTTGGGTTTATCAGACTTACACAAGCAGTGGTTTACACTTAGCCAAATTCACATGAGACACAACCAAGCCAACAAATGGATTTCTTAGGCTACCAGCCAAGCCATCCTTCTAGTTGGGTTTATCAGGTTGTCAAGGAGGTGGCAATATTGATTGCTAAGCTAGCGAGCTCAACCCCAGAGCTATGTACACCCACACTAGATCTGGACTGACTTCTAAACAATTACACACCCAACACAAGGAAACATTCCCTTCTCTACTACACAATCCCTCAGGCCATGCCTCCCCTTCCAGTGTTATTCAGGGCATGCAAAGAAAAAAACCAACCTTCTAGATTGGTTTGTGAGGTTCTTTCACACACTAGGTTTATCAAGAAAGTCTAGACTCCATTTCCATTCCTTCAATCAATGTAGATGCCAAAGCAAGGATGTGCACACAGTTATCTCAGTACCAGAATCAACAAAATGTAGCAAACGCCAGGATTTCATACACACACAGTAATCAAGAATTTATGAACATTGCTGATGCCATACCGACTGCTACAAAATACCAAAACGAAAATGTTGGTTGGTCTTTCAAAACAAAGACACAAAATGAGATTCAGGGAAATCGGGTTCAGGGAAACACCTAGTAGACAAGAGAAAACGTGAGAGAGAACAATTCCGAACAGGAAAACCAAAATTGTGAAGGGAAATAGATTGCCGAACAAGAGAAAATCGTGAAGGGAAAACAAAAAAATCATAGAACAGGAGAGAATCATCCAGGGTTCAGACACAGAGTGGTTTTGCTTGCTGCATGAATGAATATTACCCAGCCAAAATGTCCCATGCCGTCAAGAATCGTGAGGGGAATTGAAACTTTCTTGCATGAGGGAGAGGTAGTTGTTTTTGGTGTTTTCTTGGCCAAGAAAATTCAAAAAATACTTTTCCCAAAGTGGGGCTCTGCCCAATTCGAATTTCCCCACTCTCCCAATTCCCCCCTCACCCTTAGGAAAAATCATGCCCCCATCTCATTTGGTTGCGTTGACATAGATGGCTATAGGTTTTTAATTTAAAATTGCAAATTTAATATGGTGTCCAAAATAATAATGTGTCGGATAGCACAAAATACCATCGACCCAACCTTAATCGCTGAAACATAAATACTAAATTGATGGTGGGGCTTTTTCCTAGCTCCCCACCATGATTATTTACATCATTTATTTAAATGCAAACGGGGTCAAAACCGAGGTGTTACAAAGATTGGTGGTCTAGAATGATTTTGCTGTGTGGAGATGCAAGGATGAAGAAAATCGTTGCAAACTGACCAGAGAGGTTTTAACTGCCATTTTCAGCAAGCGAGCCTACGTCCCTGCTGTCAAAATTCACAAATTGATCCACCATGTGCGTTCTAGCGTGCTTTCCTAATTTTTTTTTTTGATCATGATGAATCTTCCAGATAAGCATTTGTTAGGATTTTTATTCCCACGCTGTAACTAATTTTGGCTATGTTTCGAGGTTGGTCTCGGGAGCCCATGATACTATAAATATACCCTCAATAAAGGAAGACGAGGTTGGATCATGTGAGGTTCTGGGTTATGTATTTTGAGATCTGCCCTTAATAAAAAAAATGATAGAGACGAATGCTGGCCTGTTGTTGCAAATATTCCTGTGTATTTCGTAGTTACAATCTGTAATTTCCCTTCTTATGTGTATGTATTCTTGTTAAACTTGACATTATGTTTTCTTTAATATATGGAATGAGTGTGTAATAGTTTCATAATTCATATTGTTATGCTTTGGCTACTGTTTTAAATATTCACCCATATTTCTTACCAAAGTTGATGCAAAATTCATCTTCTCGGTGCTCTGTATTGATGGACTTTCATTTTTTCTTCTTTATCACCAGACCAACAACATTTTGACTATAACCGAGTGCTACCTTTCCTTTGTATAATTTCACCTACAAACTGTTCTGTGATTCATGATATTTGTGACTCCATAGCCCAATGTATGCTTTCCTTGTTTCAACCACAAACATAATCTGAATTTTATTTTAGTTTTATATTTGACCCTGCTAAAAATTAGTGAGAGATCCCTATCTAGGAAGGAGGAAGCCAACTTCCTTTCTTAAAATGGTTCTGTTGTTACCTTGGGATTTACCTTCTACAACCTTGGGTACATTCTGAGTGCTAACATAGTGTATAAAGGTATGTACTTTATAATATGTTCCATTATTGAATATGTAAATATATATGTGCATTTTATTTTGATTTAATAAGTATTTGATTATATTTCTTTGAAATTGTTACATTAATGTTTTATCCAATTATTGGCTATCTTTAAATAATGTTTTCATTTATTGATGATACACCTACTAATACTCAAGATCCAACTCGATTATTAATATTTGGATAGGATGATCCAAACCATCATTTAAACCATACTAGGGAGAAAAGAGCAGCATTGAAGAGATCACTACCACATGAGAAATTTGAATAAATGATGAGATTAGCATACATTGTTGGCACACTGCCTAGCGTTGATGATGGTGGTGGTGGTGGTGAAAAAGTAATGCATGAAGAAGGATTGAATTAAATTCTTACAGGTTTCTTTGTGGATAAAAAAAATGATGAGGACAATGATCCTATGATTAACATTAATGATGATAGATGGGGAAATTACCACCAACATAATCTTGATGATAATAACCTTAATGACTCAATCAAGCAAGCAACAAAGACACCTGTGTTTAGATCAGGTGAAAGTAGAACATAAAAAATTGCATGCACATTAATATTATTAGAAATCAAGTCATTATTGGTTGATAAAACAAAGAATTCACTACCCTATTAAAGTGAGTTGAATTTTATTTCTTAATTTGCATTGTCAATTGGTGTACCTAATTCGTAAATATTCATCAACATCATTTATATTTATTTAAGTGGATTTTCAAACCATATATTGTATATAAACGAAGCTATTATAAAATTACATATCAAACATGTTCATCATAAGTCAAACATTCGATTGATTTAGTTTCTGACAATATTACAAGGTGCTGAAAACTAAAAATATCCCTAAAGAGAATGTGTTTCCATCAACTTGTAGAGAAGCATGCCAATTGTTGGTTGAGTTGGGTATTGAATATAAGAAAATTAATTCATGTAAAAATGATTTCATTTTATATAGAGATGAATATCAAAACAAGGTAGAATTCCCTATGTGCAAAGAGAAGAGATATTGTACAGATGTACAAGGTCTTATAGTTCCAAATTAGGTTTTACTAAACATGCTACCTAGACTTCAAAGAATGCTTTGGTGCAAGTCACTTGCACAATTTACGGACTAGCATGCAAATAATAGGAGTAAATATGGATTCATGCAAATTCTAGTAGACTCCAACGCAATGAAACACAATGGAAATACAACCAGGAAAAATCAAAGATGAACCATATAGTATTAGGTTTGGTCTTGCAACGGATGGAGTGTTCCCATTCTCTTTTCTAAGATCAAATTATAGTTTTTGTCCAATCGGATTGATAGTATATGATATTCCTCTATGGATGAGTGTTATAAAGGAGCACCTTATGCTAACTCTCATTATTCCAATAAAACATAAAGTAAAAAAAATGGATGTTTATATTCTGACGTTTATTGATGAGATGCAATTTTTATGGAAATATATAAGAATTTATGGTATATCACGTCCTCCATCAAATAGGTACTTCATGTTTATGGTGTATTATGTCGGACTATTCATGATTTCCCAGGACTTGGTGTTTGTTTAGGTAAGAAAAAATATTTACATATTTACACCACATAATTTATTTTTCAGCTCAACTTTCCTAGATTCATTATACTATTATTTTGATGTTATTAACATTACTTATTGAATTTTGGGGCTTCAAACAAAGAAGATATTTGCATGTTCAATATGCATAGAACAATTTGAGGTGATGTATTCTAAATATCTGCATAAAATTATTTACACAAACAATGGGTTTTTTCTACCACTAGATCATAAGTTTAGAAATTGCCTCAACATTCAATTTGATGGAAAAATGTAAAATAGAGGCCTCCCAAGGTTACGGTTCTAGGTGGTTGGATTAATAAGTATGAGAATGTTGAATCCAAATCTTGGGAGGATTTGTTTGATCGGGGTGCTTCAATTGAAGAATCAAAACAAGTAGTTAATATGCCAGAATGAATGAAAAGGAAATTCATATTTTATGAGCTCACTTACTCGAAGGATCTATTAATATCTCATTTATTATATCCTGTGCACACCTTCAAAAATTTCCCAGATTCTATTTTTTGACATAGATCAGGAAAAGATAAGGACACATTGTCTTCAAGGAGACATATTGCTCTTTTGCATGCCAAATTTGATAGAAGACATTTGTGGCCAAACAAGGAAAATGAAGCATATGTAGAAGCTCTATGGATTTTGAAAAAGAAAGACCTATACCAACTAAAAAAAGCCATTCGTTCAATAAAGACACCTATTGGCTATGGGAAATCATTGAATAAATATTTTACAATTGATGGACATATTAGAGGATTTAAAACACATAAATTTCATAATTTTATGAAGGTATTATCATCAATTAACTGTTACTCGTTTCATGAGGCCACGAGGGATACAAAAATTGGTAATGAGTAATTGAGATGAGAAGTTGTAAATTGAAGGTCATGAGTTCAAATCCCTTGTGGGTACTTAAAAAAACTCTTAATAGTATCATTTAACTACTAAATAGATTTTTCTATTCTATTATGTGAAAAAATTACTAATGAGCTTTGATAAATTTGTTTGATAGTATATCATGCAATTGGCCATTAGGGGGGGTTCATATCTTACTGTTGAATTAAGGAGTGTCATAAGTCGATTGTCATCATTTACATGGTATGTGGTTTGAAATGTGCATGTGTGAGAGACATAGACATATCATATTGCATTTTAATTGTGAATAAATATTTATACTAATTTAATATAATTATATTTTCTGGGTGGCCTCCAAAGAGATCCGTGAATGTGAAGTT
Source organism: Pseudotsuga menziesii (assembly GCA_001517045.1). NCBI lineage: Eukaryota > Viridiplantae > Streptophyta > Pinopsida > Pinales > Pinaceae > Pseudotsuga > Pseudotsuga menziesii. The sequence goes on from LPNX010477306.1 coordinate 563,080, forward strand.
CCAAGATGGAACAAGGAAATTGTAGAAATCGTATGTGTATTTGAGAAGGTTCTCCTTACAAGTTTCATGCACCTACAACTCTATGTAGTTATACACCTAGTAGATGACATTAAATTATTGGATTCCATATCAATGAGGTGGATGTTTTTCTTTGAGAGGCATATGAAAACTCTAAAAATATATGTCCAGAAAAAGGCACATCCAGAGGGTTGCATGGCTAAAGGGTATGCATTTGATGAAGCATTTTTCTTCCTAGGTTAATTCCTTGATAAATATGTTGAAGATGGGACATGATTCTAGGATGACGAACATGCATTAAATATTATTGATGAAGAAAAACCACAATATAATGTTGTTCAAGTAGAAATTGGTAAGTAAATTGATGATCATTGTGGTTATTTTTACAATAATTTACTCTATAAGAAAATTTCAAATTAAAAGCATGACATTTGGATTTTGAAATATACATGTTTTTAATATGTGTAGACAGAAGTGTTGTGCACAACAAGCTCATTCTATACCACATAAGTTGTATGAAGAAATGGATTGATTTGTGTGATTAAAAAAAAAGCGTTAGAAGCAAGAAGACAATTTAAGAGATTGAAGACAAGGAAAAATTCACTTCCCACTAATCCGATTAGGTAATAGCACAGAGAATGCACACTACAATAGGTTAGTGAACAACTTCAAAATTGAATAGATGATGCAAGTATAGATGCAAACATAACAAAAGATGAGATCAACATGTCTAGAGGATGTGAAAAAAAGGTACACTTGGAATTTTACAAAATAATGTTTCAATACAGTTTTTACATTAATAATTTTTTAAATATGCATAATTGTATTTATTTTCATTGAAATGAATGGTCTTTCATATGAAAGGAAAGATCCTACAATGTGGGAATATGGTCGACATTATCATGTAGAAAGTGTAGATGTAAATAGATGATCCTTTAATTGTGGCATCATGGTTGATTTCAAGAAATCTAGTCGAGCAAGTTTAAAAGATATGAATATTATTGAAGGGAATATTCAATGTGTTGGGAAAATCCATGAAATTATTGAGTTGGATTACCACTTTTTCAAATGTAGTATTTTAAAGTGTAGATGGTATGAAGAATTTGAGAGGACATGAATACATGATACCCATAGTGGATAGTTTTCTATAGATTCCTCAGAGTTCCTAACATAGGATAATGAGCCTTATTTTCTACTATTCATTATGAGCAGGTATTTCTTTAACTCAAACAAGAAGAAGTAGTGATCAATAATATATTAATTCATAGTTTATTATGAATATGTGTGTGTGTGTGTGTGTGTGTGTGTTTATTAATCAATAAAAATGTTATAATTCATAGGTCTAATATCTGAATGTGGTTCATGTGCAGGTATTTTTTTAAGAAAATATTTTGGACCCAAAATGGATATTTTCCATACATTATGATCCAATATTAAGGCATGTATTCAATGATTCCTCAATGAACACAGAGAAAAACATTGATATCCAACAAAATATGAATGAGGGATTAGGGAACAGAGAAGAAATGGTAATCCATGATGATGTCGAATATGAATATGTTGAGGAATGAGAATGTGAAGTTGATAATGATGAGAATATTTCTTTAGCAATATGGAGAAGTAGGGTTAGAGGTGCATCATCATAGAATGATCATTTAGATGACACCATCAGTCATGAAAATCAACAAAATCCAAAGTTAGATGATCTTATAGATGACATTAATATGGATGATGTAGAAAATGATGATCCAAATTCATATGGTAACAATATAGATGGTCTACAAGCAAATTTCACTGATGTTGAAGATTATTAAGGTGAATATGAGTATGATTATAATAACACTTTAGCAGGATGGTGTAGCAAGAATAATAATGGACGAGGATATAATGGATGGAAGTGTTATAGATAATAATGTAAATGAAGACTTCTAAATTTATATAATTTGTAATCCATGTTTAAAAAATGATGATTTTTATTGCCCAAACTTTGAAATGCTTCATTATTTTTTTGTCTCTAAATAAATTACCAATTGCAATCTCCTTGAAGTGTTTAAATTTTAATATGAATTGTTTGAAAGAAAATTAGGATTAGTTGTATAAGATTTAGAATGGTTAGTTATGAGAATTATTATATATTTTGTTACGAGGATTCAACAAAATATTTTAAATATAAGTGTCGGTTTGATTATAAATTAATTTTAATGATTCTTTGAAATGTAAGACATCTAAGTGTCCAGTTTGATTATAAATTAATGTTATTGATTCATTAAAATGAAATAAATCTAAGGTATGCCATTGAAATTAAAATGTAGCATATCACATTGTGTCACTCCCACTACTTTCCAAGAAAAATATCATCTTTTTCTATATTGGTTCAACTTTTCATATTCATAAACAACTTGATACATTGCACAAGCTTTTCCATGGATTTGTTGTCTTTTTTTTTTCTATCATCCAAGAACACCATAAGATCCTCATCCATAATCACCATCATGATTCAACATCCTCATACTCATGTTGTCACCATCACCATCCTAATCATGATCCTCATTCTCATAATCCTTATCATTGTCATGTTCATTATCACCATCACCATGCCCATTGTCACCATGATTATTATCCTCCATTCAAAAACATTACAAGAGGGTAAAATTATATATGTTGCAATATTGATATAAATGCAAGTAAAGAACTATTACCCTTTTAGAAAACATGAATTTATTTTTAATTTTAATATTTTGGCCTTGAAAATTGCACCTAATTTAACATAAATTCCTTACATTTATTATATCATATGTTAACCTAACTTAGATAATCTAAACCTAGAATTTTCCACCCCAATAGGAACCCTAATCTAGCCTAAACTAACCCAACTTGAATTACTACCTTATCCTCTCCTATAAACCTAAACCTAATCTATCCCGAGAAACCCTAGAAATCTAATCTAGCCCTAGAAACCTAATCTATCCCTAGAAATGCTAATCTAAAACTAGAAACCTAATCTAGAAATGTAGAATCCTTGAAACCTATCTAAACCTATAAACCTAATCTATCACTAGAAAACATAGAAATCTAATCTATCCCTAGAAACTCTAGAAACCTTATCTAGCCCTAGAAACATTAATCTAACCTTAGAAACCTAATCTAGAAATGTATAATCCTAGAAACCTAATATATCCCTAGAAACCATATGGATCTTTGTTATTCTATAATCGTCGATGGGTCACTATATGTCGTCTTCATTGTATGCTCACCAATTGGGTTATGAACTACCTATTAAAAATGCATGCCCTATTCTACACATTGGTCAATAATTGAAATTACAACCACAATCCCAAACTATTTACTTTGTTCACAAAAACCTCTTTTAATTTCCTAAAATGATGGGTCATTTACCTGCAATGAATCTACTAAGATGGAAGTTTTTCAAAGAACTTATGCACAGAGTCAACCTATGAAATACCTCTAGTAAAATGTATGCCTCATTCTCTACATTGATCTATAATTGAAAGTGAAACCATATCCATGTCGGTAAAAATATATGTTAATTAATATTTAACATTAAATTGTCAACTAGGGAGGTCATAATCTTAGAGGTGCAAGAACAATATGTGCATGACTAGAGCCTAATATAACCTAATCTAAATGACTAATTGTTGGAAAACACACTTTAAATGTGACAACAAAACAATTAACCAAAGAATCAATTCAATTGACATAAAATAAATTAACACCTTAGATTGATACTCATTACTGTGATGTCATATGCCTTAGATTGATACTCATTACTGTGATGTCATATCTCATGAGTTAAACCTTGACCTTCCTTTGGATTATTCCAATAATTGTTGAATAAAGTTATGAGAAAAACAAATCAAATACAAAGAAAATAAAATGCCTGTTAGGATTATTAATCCTCCCTTGTCCAAATTTGGTTATATGTCTAAATCAGGAGTCATGTCTAAATCGGGAGTCCATCTAGTCTATTTATAGTCATTAGCACCATTGGGTCCACTTGGCCTAATTGGGGCACATGTTTCAGTTACTAAAGTGTGGGGAACACTAAATGAGGCTTACTGCCACTAATTGCACTTAATTACATCAGTTTAGGAGCCTCCTAGACCAATCCCTACAATTTAGGAGCCACTGGGAGTGCTGAAACCAACCAAGGTCAGTTCAATTCAGTTGATGACTGGTTAAGCTGAGTTAGGAGTCAGTTACATTTAGTTCTAGTCCTCTACATTCAGTTAGCACTAGGTTTGCATGGCTGCACTAAGGAGGGGCACATTTCTCACCTACGACAATTAGTTAGCCTCACTCAACACTGAATGTAACACTTGAGTTATGTTTTAGAACTCCGATGAACTCCGGTTATGGTTTAGACAAGGTCAGTTAACTATTGAGTCCTCCGACAGTGATTTAGACAAGGTCTTAGTTACCTACAGTCAAGTAGAGTCTAATCAATTCGAATTTCCTCATGTGGATTTGAATTGCATGTGGCTATTTAAGCCATTGTACTTCATTGTAATTATTATCTAATTACTCTTTGATTGATGAAAAGAATTCACAGCTGCAAGCCATTTTTGCACTGTTTCATTCTTCAATAACTGAGTAAATTGTGTGATCTATCATGTGAGTTGTGTGTTTGTCCCTAGATCTATGTGCTCAATTTAATATGGTATCAGAGCCTCGGTGGACAAGGCACTTCTCCTCCTCAGATCTCCTACTGGATCATTTTTTGGGCAAAATTGCTCCTTCCAACACTGCACCAGAAACAAAGAATTTACTACTTAATACCCCAAGCAAAGGAATTGTTGATCAAGCTTGCTTGATTAAATAAGCTAGGTGTGAAGAAAATTCCAAAAGTGCAGGCTGTCTGACCTTACGGTGCCCTTTTTTTTGTTTTTACAGGTACAACTTTGAAATGAATTCATCAGTTCCTCTTCTGACCCAATCCACAGACTATTATGAATGGAAGGTGAAGATGATTATATTTCTGAAAAGACAAGATCTCCTTTGGGTGTCTAACGGACTCAATAGAAAGTATTTTGAGAGTGAAAATGACAGGCTAAATGCAAAGGATGCATCTTTTGAAATAATGAAACTGGCTCTTTCTCCTAGCTTGTGCTACCTCAGTAGATCTATTAAAGATCCACATGAACTCTGGACAATATTGGACATAACCTTTGGAATGATTGATGAGGATCATAATAGCACTTTGGAGAGCACATCCAACACCATAAGCATCCTTGATCCAAAAATATCGGCCTCCACTCTCTCTGATGAAGTTGTTCAAGATGAAGAAGAAGCAGAAGCTTCTACACAGTCAATTCGAATTGAAGACAGTCTCCATGTAGTGACTCCTTCTCCTGATGCTCCGGAAGTTCATGAGATCTTTGATATCTCATCTTCTCATATTGCTGAAACAGAAGAAGACATTTGAATCTATGATATTGAAGAAAAATACTGCTGCACTTCCATGCAAACATTCACCGGTGATTTTCCTTTGAATTATGTGCAAAGTTTACCAGTAATTGCTTCCGAAAGTGAAGAGAAATTTGATTTTTCTCCCTCTAATGTTACTGCTGGTGTGAAAATATGTGATACCTTGGATATTTTGGAAGAAATATCAGATTACCAGAGTGATCCATTCGCTCCACATGATCTAGTTTTTCCAGCAAATTCCTGCAGGATTGCATGCACCAAAATTCAGAATTTTGAAGAAGAAGAAAGCTGTGCATCCACCGTCTCGATTAACCATTTATTTGAATCTGATATTAACCTTATTGGATCTGATATGATCTTATTTAGATCTGATCTAATATTTCTTGGTTTAATATATCAAATTCATAATCTTTCAGCACTGCTTGTAGCTGTTCTCATCAACGGTGTGAAGAAACAAGTACCGCAAGTCTCCTACAAAACTGCTGCTGGGGATTTGATTCCATTTCACAGTTTTGGATCTGTTTTGAACCTATTTAGATCTGATTCACCTTCTAATCTGATATTATTCGGTTCATATTTTAAAATTCAAAATCTTTCATTCATGCTTGTAGCTGCTCTCACCAATTCCGGTGTGAAAAATCAAGTACCGCACTTTCTCTTCAAAACTGTTGATGGGGATTTGGTGTTAGTTTCCTCATATGAGGTTGCTGATATTTTATTATGTGATTCATTAGCTATTTCAGAAGCTATATCAGACTATGGAGTTCAAGCATTCGCTCTCAACAGTCCCAGTGCTTCTCTACCATTGATCACATGCTCATCTCCTCACAAAACTACTAAAGAGGAAGATTTTCTGCATCCGCCTGGACACTTGCTCCTAACACTTGGGGCTGTTCTTACCACTCATGGTTTTCTGTTCATGGCTGCAACATATCA
>LPNX010477310.1:7725-32784 GCA_001517045.1 Pseudotsuga menziesii
TTTATATATATATAACAAATTAACAAAAAAAATTCAATTTAACTACAAATTTTCAAAAATTCAGCAACATTTCTGCTTGCCGGTACACATTTTAAACATGAAAATAATAAAAACATACATTTACCATATTTTAAAATAAATTTTATAAATTTATTAAAAAAAAAATTAAATTCCATTTAAATTGAAAAACAATTATTTAAACTGAAAAACAATTAGTTTAACTGTTACCTCTTGGGTCCGACGCCATCGTGACGAGGTTGGGTTGCTTCGGGGTGCTTGGGTTGCTTCAGGGTGCCAATGCTAACGTCACTCTCACTTCGTATCTCGGTCGAGCTTTCACGGTTTAGTTTTGTGAAACAAACGGCGGGGGCCCGCGGCCTCTATTTATAATTTTTTCAATACAGGCACCTCGGTCGAGGTAAATACCTCGACCGAGGTGCATACCTTGACTAAGGTATTTATTAACCCTCGGTCAAGGTTTTAATAGCTCGACCGAGGGTTAGTAAATACCTCGGTCGAGGGCTTGATAAAACCTCGGTCAAGGTATTAAAACCTCGGTCGAGGGCTTGTTAAACCCTCGACCGAGGTGCGTTTTTTCCTTTTTTCCAAAATGCTCTTGCCAAAAAGTGTTACCCAGGTCCGCGGATTCACCCATGTGCTGCTTTCAGATTCTGTCTGATCTTTACAACCTCTTGCTCCATTTCCTTGAGCAATTCTGGACCAAGCACAACCTTTTCCACTAGATTATCCCAAGACACTGGTGTCCTACATCTTCTTCCATACAAAGCTTCATATGGACTCATCCCCAAGGATGCTTGCTATCCATTGTTATAAGCAAACTCTACCAAGTGTAAGTAATCTTCCCACTTGGTTGGTTTGTCCATCACGTACATGTGAAGCATATCTTCAAGCACTTGATTAACTCTCTCTGTCTGACCATCAGTCTGAGGATGGTATGCAATGCTGAAGCTTAGCTTTGTACCCAAATATGCAAACAACCCCTTCCAAAGATCGGAAGTGAACTTGACATCTCGGTCAGAGACTATTGCCTTAGGAAATCCATGCAATTTGAAAATCTCCTTCATGAAGATCTTTGCAATATCATCAGTCTTATGCGTAGACTTAACCGGTATAAAATGTGTTGCCTTTGTCAAATTGTCCACCACAACCATGATGGAATCATCTTGGCTCCAGGTCATCGGCAATCCTGTAATGAAATCCATGGAAGTAACTTCCCATTTCCATTCTGGAACTGGCAAAGGCTACAACAAACCTATTGGATGTTGATGTTCAACCTTTACCTGCTGACATTTCATGCACCTTGAAATGTATTCAGCCATGTCCTTTTTCATTCCTGGCCAAAAGTACTGTTTTCTTGTAGTAGCAATCGTCTTCTGGTATCATGGGTGACCAGAATATGGAGTTTGATGGATTTCATCCATAACAACTCTCCTCAAATCTGCTACATTTGGAATATAAATTCTACCTTTATAAGTAAGAATTCCATCTTCTTCCAATTTATATCCCTCATACCTCTTCTCAAGACTTTGCTGCTGCAATTTGTCTGTCACTAGCTCATACCGTTCATCTCCAGCAACATGATTAACAATCTGCTGCCTCAATTCTGATTGGAAAATACTAAAAGATGCCACATGCATTTTTTGCACCTTCCTTCTGAGTGCATCAGCTACCTTATTCTCTTTCCCCTTTATGTGCTTGATTTCAAAATCAAACTCACATAAAACTCCAGCCATCGTGCTTTCCTAGCATTCAGAGTAGGCTGATCAAATAGATACTTCAGACCACAATGGTCTATCCTTAGTTCAAATATTCTACCCATTAAGTAATGCCTCCACATCTTGAGGGCATGTACTATGGCTGCAAGCTCTAGATCATGAGTGGCATAGTTCTTCTCATGATCCTTCAGCTTTCTTGACTCATAACATATCACGTGGTTTTCTTGCATAAGGACTCCTCCAAGCCCTTGTCTGCATGCATCGGTACACACAACAAAATCTTTCTCTGGATCTGCAACTTTCAATACTGGTGCACTGGTGAGAAGATTCTTCAACTATTGGAAGCTTTCTTCACACCTCGATGTCCATTCAAACTTTATCCCCTTCTTTTGCAAAGAAGTGATGGCATGTGCAACTTTGGAGAATCCCTCAACGAATCTCATGTAGTATCCTACAAGTCCCATAAAAGATCTTACATCTATAACATTTCTTGGAGTAGGCCAATCCATAATCGCTTCAATCTTTTCAGGGTCCATAGATATACCCTCTTTTGAGATAATGTGACCCAAATGCTGAATTCTATATCTATAGAAGTCACACTTGCTCAGCTTTGCATACAGCTGATGCTCCCTGAGCAATTGCAATGTAAAACTCAAATGTTGTTCATGCTCCTCTTTATTCCTAGAATAAATAAGAATGACATCAAGGAAAACAAGAACAAACTTGTCCAAATACCTATTGAAGACACTATTCATAAGGCACATGAATGTACCGGGTGCATTTGTGAGACCAAATGGTACCACTACAAACTCATAATGTCCATACCTTGTTCTGAAGGTTGTCTTATGAATGTCTTCATCCTTTATCCTCACCTGATGATAACCAGACCTCAAGTCAATCTTGGAAAATACCTTTGCTCCTCTCATTTGGTCAAAGAGGTCATCAATCCTAGGAAAAGGGTATTTATTCTTCATAGTAACCTTGTTCAACTATCTGTAATCAATACACAACCTGAGTGTACCATCTTTCTTCTTTACAAACAGAACTGGTGCTCCCCAAGGAGACACACTCGGCCCGATATACTTCTTTTCCAACAAATATTGTAGTTGCATCTTCACCTCTAGCATCTCTGGCATACTCATCCTGTAGGGTGTCTTGGACACCAGTGTTGTTGCTGGCACAAGTTCAATTGTGAAATCAACGTCCCTCTTTGGAGGAAGCCCTCAAATCTCATCAGGAAACACATTCCTGAATTCCTATAACACCTGATAGTCCTCCAACCTAGGATTTTTGTCCTCTGCTGCCTCCAAAATACGAGCTGCATACAACTGGCAACCTTTCCTACATAACTTCTTCAACTGCATTGTTGAAACCTGGCATACTAAAATCACCTTTGGAATACCTCTCATAACTATTGGGTTCCCTTCTTCATCCATGCATTTGAAAGTCTTATTATAACAGTCAAGCTTCACCCTGTGAGCTTCTAACCAATCCATTCCAATGAGAACATCATAGGAACCAAGTGGTAGAACGTTCAGATCTACACAAGTGACGAATCCATTCATGACCAACGGAAATTTCTCTATCACTTCACTAACCTTTGTCTTAGTTCCAGTGGCTAGCTGAACTAACCAATATTTCCTATGCTTTACTTTCTTAAAAGCACAAATCTCCACTACTCTAGGAGTAATATAACTGTGAGTAGAACTAGGGTCAATCAAAATAGAAACAGATTGCTCAACAATCTTACCTGCAACTTCAACCACATTTGACTGGTGATCTGCCTGGCGGTCCTCCAGTGCTGCATAAATCCTAGGGACTACCCTTGCTACTTGACCCACTGTTTCTGCTTCTTGAATGTTGTAAGTTGTCCTTGCACTGTCATTCTTGAGTGGACAATTTATGTGCATGTGGGGTCCTCTACATTTCCAACATTGGAGTGGTCCTCTATCCTATTGTGGATCTTTAGGATTTTCTCCTATCACTCCAATTGGCTTACTCGCAGCTTGGGATGGCTGCTTCTGCTAATTCCTGAAGTTAGAAGGTTTGAAACCTTTCTTTATTTGGTCAAAATTTTCATTCTTCTTGTCCTTCCATGCCTTATGGTAATCAGGTTTACCTTTGCTTTGCTCACACCAATACTTAGCCTTCCTTATTGCTTCTTCAAGATTTCTAGGTTCGTAAAACTCAATTATGTCTATGTAAGACTGAGGCAATCCACTCAGAAAATGTTGGACCTTCACCTTCTCATCTTTGACGTACCTGACATACCTCAACAATTCCAAGAACTTATTTGCATATTCTTCCATGGTCTGCTGTCTGAATCTCAGCTCATGGAACTCCTTAATCTTGTCATCATAATACCTGTCAGAAAGGTATTTCTGCTTGAAATACTTCTTGAACTGTTTCAACTTAAGTCTCCTTTCACTGATCTTCTTTACTTGCTTGAAGTGTTCCCACCAAATGGATGCTCTTCCATTCGGATTGGATATGGAAACTCTTGCCTTCATGTTTCCCGATAATCCTAAACTTGGAAGTAATTATTTATCCCAAGAAGCCAAGCTTTAGCCTCTTTTCTAGTCTTTACCTCACTGTCAAATGTAGGAGGTTTAGCCTTCTTAAATTCATCCCGAGAGCGATCCCTATGGTGCTTCTTTCTCTTTCCTTTAAGAGAAGAAGAGCTTGAATCCCCGCTGGATTCTTCGGAGTCAAATGATCCACTAGAAGTCCTTCTTCTTCTCCTAGTATTGCTCTTACTGCATTATGTTCTTACTGTACCCCATCCAGAGTCTATCTTTCTTTGCAAGTCTATCAAACTATACAACATAGCAGCATTCAACTGATGTTTCTCTTCCTGGGCTTTAATCAAGCTTCTCATGGTGGCTGCAACATCTGACGGTGTCTCTTGGAATCTCTTTCCATTAGACTCTATGTCATCATTTCTATTACGAACATTCTCTCCCATGGCATCTCACGCACGCTCGTAGGAATCCCAAGCATCATATCCATCATGGGTCCTCATAACTGAACCACCACTTACTTACCAAACTATACTGCCCTTGAAGGTGCCTATGATTCTGTAAACGTGTTAGTAACACAACTATTAGCTGCATAGCATTGACATAAATCAAAATTACTTACCTTCTCCTAGAAAATTCATAAAATAACAATTTTTCCCAAACACAAAATTTTCTTCCTTTTCAGCCTCGAGAATCTACTGAAGAACTGCTGAAAATCTCACTGAAACACCGTTGAAATTCACTGAGAAATCCCACTTGAGAAACTCAATATTTACTTTTGTCCAATCAGACCTCTTCCCAACTAAACTTCTGACACTTCGGTGGTCCAATCAACTAAAAATTTTCGACATGTCGACGGACCCATCAACTAATTTTCGTCGACGTTTCGACGGTCTTCAGGAGATCTCTGTCCACACTGCGGCTCTGCTTTAGCGATCAGCTTTCGATGATTCTGACACTTAGAAGAATTTTCGGTGAAAGTTTATCTTCGACTTCCCCTCATGTTTTTTCCCCCGCATCGGTGCTCTCATCCTCTTCCTCCTGCTGCCGTTGTGGCGCCTGCTTTCTCTTCCAACCACTTCGTTGGCTCTCTCTTCCTCTAACTCTTGCCATCGCCGATGGTCTGTATCAGAGGTTTTTCGACTAAGCTATCCACTGTATCGGAGGAGCTTCACACTAAGTCCTCCGATGATCCCACGATCTCAACACTTAGAAAAATTTTCAATTTTTTTTTTTATCTTCTTCCTATCGTCGCTATGTCAGCTATTCCATCAACTAATTTTCATCGACGTTTCGGCGGTCTTCAGGTGATCTCCGTCAACACTGCGGCTTCGTCCTCACTTGTTCTCCGCTGGTGACATCAAGAGTCCATTCATCTAGGTGAGCCGACGTTTTGGCAGTCTTCATTTGAAGGCTTCCGAAACATCCAAACACTTAGAAAAATTTTCAACTTTCACCCACGTTGGCTCCATCTTCCTTTTCCTGCTGACGTATCGGCGTCTTCATCACCTTTCCTCCACCGCCGTTGCGGCTCAAACCTGCCAAACCAGCCATTGTATCGGCTCAAACTTCCTATATTTTTCTCCGTCGTCGATGGTCTATATCGGACGGCCCTTCGTTTAATTTTATTCGACGTTTCGGCGGTCTTTAGGTGATCTCCGCCGACACTATATTCACATGTTCTCCGCTGAAACCCTCAGTTCCTCGTCACCGAAACCACCAACAACTTCCAAAATTTGACAAATTCCAAAAATTTTCTCCCCGCCAGTTCCTCGTTGGGCAGGCTTCCATCTAGGCTATCCGATGCATCGGATGAGCTTCTGATTAATCCTTCTGATGAGTCGATGGTCTGGACACTTGGAAAATTTCATTGATGTTTTCTGTCAAGTTTTTTTTTTCTATCATAATTTCTGATCTCTGCTGGGTAGAGGGAAACCTGCCTCTGCTAGCTGATTCTTCGTGGCCCATTCAGGCCCATGGTACAACATGAGCTCTGATACCACACTATAATGTAACCAACTCTCCGACCAACGAAGAGGACGCTACCATGCCATTAACCATTCGAGCAACTAGCCCCATGAACATGAACATACATATAAACTGAAGAAAAATTATTGGAAGTAAAAACATGCATACATGATTATCACACAGCAGAAGAAAAACCATACATTCAAGCATTCAACATGTTCATCATAATTCATTAACAGTAAATATGATTGCAGAAGTGAAATAGACAAGAATAGTTATCTTATAAAGAACTCGTCCCGCAACCAGCTATGTTGCTGTAACGTTCCACCCAACCATAGGCCAGCGTGCTCCTTAGTCTCTCAGTAACGCTGCCACCCTCGAGATGGGCATGATCCCCCAAGGAATAAGGAACAAGTAGGCTTACACACAGCCAAGGGTACACAAAACAGCCAAGCCAACACAGTTGGGTTTATCAGGCCATCAACAAATCAACCAAGCCAACACAGTTGGGTTTATCAAGCCATCAACAAATTATCCAAGCCAACACAGTTGGGTTTATCAGGCCATCAAGGAGCTGGGAAAATCTAAGTGCTAAGTTGGTGAGATCATTGAAGAGCTAAGGACACCTACACTAGAACTAGCCAGACCTCTAGAACACCCACACACACCCAACACAAGGAAATCAGTCCCTTCTCTCCTACACAGTCCCTCATGCCCTAACCTCCCTTCCAGTGCTATTCATGGGTTGTGGAGAAGAAAGCCAGCCCTCTAGATCTGTCTGTGTGGTTCCCAAACACACCAGGTTTATCAAGCAAACCAAGTCTTCATTCCCACTCCAACACAGTCCGAAGACCAACCACTGCATACACGCGGCAAAACCAAACAGTTCACAGCTCTGTGGAAATGGGACAGCAACCAAATGGTGAACGCAGCTCAGGCTAAACAAGCGATTCAGATTTGTTCTTGTCCCTAGCTTGGCCAAAAAAACTCAGCATCAAACCCAAAATGTAATGGATCCCACAGCAACCAAATCATGGATGAAACCAACATCAACCACACGCGAATGAACCTACAGCAAACCACACTTCATGGGGAGAATAACAGCAAACCCAAATCATGAAAATGGCTCCTTCACAGGAAATCATGGGTGACAGTAAACGGTTTCTCCCCCCTCTCTGCGTGAGGATGGTCAAAACAATGAAGAATGGGGTAGTGGTTTCCCTGCCCACGTGAAGATGGAGATTCTACTGGTGGAGTGGGCGTTTGGGAAAGGAGTGGCAGTCCTGCCACCCACCACTTCCCAATAATAACTGCCCCCAACTAGCAACAGAAGTTTTAAATGGGTAGTTGACACATGGCTTTTTCCCCATTGGTTCAAGGTTCAATAATACCCCCTCCCTATCCTTAGGAAAATCATGCCCTTTTCAATATGGTTGCATTGGCATAGTTGGTTGGGCTTCATTTTAATTAAAGTGCATATTTACATGATGCCAAAACTGTAATGTGCCGTATATCACGATATACCATCGACAACGATTTTAATCGCCGAACACAACACAACCAAATTGATGGTGGGGCTTTTTCCTTTAGCTCCACACCATGATTAATTACAATATATTCATCATGTACATTTAATGAAACGGGGTCAAAACCGGGGTGTTACATTTATAAACTCAATGGTGACATCTGAACTCATCATTATGGCAGACCAAAACCCCTGGTATGAATTCTTCAGTCCAAGTTACAAGCATTTCCTTGTAGAGTTCCAATTCGAGCATATTTATCTCTCTCTCTTTTCAATTCTATTGTTATTTAATTTTCATATTTATAGAAGGGAATATATACAATATTGCAGACACTACAAAATACACATATATATTGTCATTGACATTCCATTAATAATAAAACTACTTAGTCTCTTGCTCCCAATTTCATGGTAAATTGTGTAACATGTTGTCGATATTTACTAGTTTTTGCACTATGAGCTTGTAAACAGAAAAATTAAGTGTAATAGCATTTCATAAATGGTTATGAGTTGTGTGGGTGTCCTCTAGGTCCTGATATACATGTGATAGGTGTTTCGAGTATTGCACTAGAAGCATAAGAGTTCCACATAATTCTTATGGAAATTGGCTCCTGTCATTTGGGTCTACCCAAATGGTCTACCCAGGTGTGATGCAGTATGAAATGTGCATACTTTTGAAATAATACCATGAGTAAACCTTTTTGCATTCTGGTGTGTATGGGTATGAAAGAGTTATTTATTCTATAGCCGACCATAGAAATATTTGTTTCCAAATTCGTGAGCCTCTGGTAATGTTTGAGAAGTCAACTATCTAGCAGTGTCCTACCTCTAGTAGCTAGAATACATTACCAAATGTTTCAATCTGTCTAATAGCCATAAAAAGTCTTGGAAGTTTGTTAGAGGGTCCCTGATGTCAATTAGGATGTATTAAGATCCATCCCTTGCCTCAGATCATAAAATAGTTGAGGTTTGATGCCATTTTGAAAGAGTGGAAATGAACAAATATTTTTTATCCTCCAAAACAAGAAATTGTACCTAGTTCAACAATTTTTTAAATTTGCTCATTATGGTTGACTTAGTATATCCATAATTTAGATTGGGGATATTATAGAAATACAATATGATCTAATATTATTGACAAGATGCACAAATTTAAGTGATATTACATTTTCTATGATATCATTACGTTAAATAGTTGAAACCCTTATCTGATACAATTACCACATTTAGTTGAGTAAATAGAATCACCATAGTTATCCAAGTAGAATGATATTCATGATCTATTCATTAGGTGACCATTACTAGAGCAAGTTGTTAAAAATAGAGCAATCAAACAACTATGATTCTCAATAACTATCCTTAAGACCCATGTTTATGAGCAACATGTAATGCATCCACCTATATAATTTAAAAAAAAAAAATCCTTTGATAAAATCGAATGCAGAGCTTTATGTCGCCAAACACAAACATACATGGACAAACAATAACATTTTGTTATAGAGCATACATTAATAATGCAATCACATACACAAAATCAGGGCATTGACTCTCTTGCTTGATTTACTTCAATGTTCTTACACTTAACCAACAACTATATCTTTTTTCGATTCTTTAAACAAAAGTGTACATTCACTTCAGGGCTCTATGCAATCAACCAGCAACATTAAACTACTCCACACAATTAAATTTCAAAAAAAAACAATAGAGATCTCTCAAACTCAAGGAGTCTAGAGCCTCCAATGGATTTTAGTGCGAAGATAGCTTCTTCAAGAAGCATGTCACCATTTAATTTGATCACCTACATTCTATCTACTAAACAAAAGAGAAGATTGAGTTGGAAATGGTTAGGTGAGCTTACTCAACAACCAACTTAGTTGGAATTTGGTTTTAACCGCCAATAGAAGTGGTTGATCCATCCATTTGGCTATTTTGTATGATGATGTATTTAATTAAATAGTCAAGACCCTAATTTGATTCACTTACCATAGTTATATAAATAATTAGAATCACCACATTTAAATAGTCAAAACCATAAATTGACCATATAGTGACATCTAATCTTTTAATGTGGGAATTTAGTAATAGAAGTTTGTTTCATTACTTTGGTTTGAAAAATGTTTTTAATATTGTTAAGATGCACCAAACCTATGATTTATTGATCTAGACCTCTAGATAGAGATTTTCATTATGATCTAAGATCATTCTAATTTGAAATTTTTACAATGGGAAATGAAAAATAAACTAATATTCTTGTTAAGATCCATTGATTTTAGTGATATTACATTATATACAAGTAATTCACCATTAAATTTCCATAAAGAAACAGTTACAATGATAAGGGAAGTTTTCATTGAAACATGTTTAGAGTATGACAATCTATATGTCACAAACACTCGAAAAAACAACTATAAGTATTAGAAATGAAGAGACATTAATTTAACATTTATAACAATATCTCAAACTAAAGGACAAATGGTGTGAAGATCACCAAAAAAGTAGAAGACATATTAAAATTAATTTATTACTATATTAGAGTTCACCATTTTGATAATATAAATGTTTTTTTTATAAGATAATTTGACTATAATATTATTAGTTTGAGAAAGTGTTATTAAAACCAACAATATCTATCTTAACTTTAACCCTATCAAAAAAATATAAAATAATCAAATATTTAAAAATACAAACAATTAAATTTACGACTAGAAAAATAAAATTTACATCTTAAAGAATCCTTAATAAAGCCAGAGATAAATCTATGCTATGCTTATGTGATGCATATAAGAGATAAAAACCAAATTTAGATATTTAAGAAAAACGTCCATCGTTTCAATTTCAACATAAAACAAAGAGCGTCGATAGCTGACAATCCAAAAGTTGTTACTTTCTCCCCTCTCGAAAAAGCAGGGCTACCATTCAAGCCTACTTTCTCAGTACCGCCTTATTATTCTGTCCTCATAGCATCATATCGTGGAAGTGACAGCTAAATTTTTGTTGTCCAGAGGTCTCTTGGGCCTACTAAGGAAATGTTTACGAAAACTAATATTATATGCTGGAGTTGCGTGACCATAAATTGGAGGTTACTCAGTGAATCAGGCATCCGCAAGTCTTTGGTTTCCCATTGCTTCCAGAGAGTAACTTTATTGGAAACTAGTTTGAGGATCAGCCTCAATATGGCTACAGAGAATGTTCCTGACCAGCAAAACATTGATTCTAGAAATATGGAAGAGGGTCACCCAGAAAACCGTGTTATGGGACGAATCTCTGTATCATGCAGACCATCTATTACGTCTGTTAAGAAGGTAGGATTATGAGCATTTCATTATGCAGGTTTTTGTCTTTTTTTTTATCAATATTTAAGCAGTTGATTTTGGCTTTTTCATTCAAAAAGTAATAGATTTGACCCAGAAATTAAGATCGGAGCCTACTGTCCAAGAAAACCAAATGATGTTGTTATTTTTTATAGAATCAAATTACTGAAAGCCAATAGATATGTTGTTGCTTTGTAGAATCAAACACCAATTATGTTTTCCTCTATGTATGTTAGCAAATTAGAAAAGCTGCAGCTTTTGTGAAGTCATGTTCTAGTCTTGGGCAGAACTGCAGCTTTTGTGAAGTCCTGTTCTAGTCTTGGGCAGTTGGATATTTCGTAACAAGAATCGATAATGTTGAAGGTAGTCTAACTTTGATTGATCACTTGTAGGTGGCAGCTGAAGTTATTGGGACATTCATACTCGTATTCTCAGGATGCGGATCTATCATTATTGATAAGAAAACACACGGCTCCCTAACTCATCTGGGTGTATCGCTTGTATGGGGAATGACAGTGATGATCATAATTTACTCCATAGGTCATATTTCTGGAGCTCATTTGAATCCTGCTGTCACCTTTGCTTTTGCAGCTGTGCGGAGATTTCCATGTATTCAAGTACGTATAGTTTTTCAAAAAATTAGTCCCAGATGCATGTGGAACTAACGAAATTACTATGGATTGATTGGGCTGGTCTTTTATGATCTTGAAATCACAGGTTCCAGCTTACATAGGAGCTCAAGTTGTTGCATCAATCTGTGCTGGATTCGTTCTTAGTTTAACGTTTGGAGAAGTGCCGGTAGACATGGGAGCGACAATCCCCTCAGGATCGAACATGCAATCCTTCGTTTGCGAAATTTTTAGTACATTTTTGTTGATGTTTGTGATTTCAGCAGTGGCCACTGATACACGCGCGGTAGATCTCTTTAACACTAGGAAGCTCTCTTGGGATTTCACCACTCATTTCATGTGAATAGCTTTATTTAAGAGATAAGCTTAGAATGGGATTTCATGTCACCTAACATTTCCTTGCAAATTGCTTTAATGAAGAGATAGTATTTGTCATTAACTAGTTAATATAATATATAACTATATCAATATTTATCCTCTAGAGTCTACACCAAACTGGGGAATGTCACGTGTAACACGTGACATGGGCGTGTCTTCCACAGTACTGTTCGTTGACATGTGACTTTTTAAATATTGACTTGAACAGATCGGTGAATTGGCCGGATTGGCAGTTGGATCGACCGTCACCATAAATGTAGCCATCTTCGGGTATTGTTGACAGTGAATCTTTGTCCCCAAGATCTTTTCTTTTGAATGCAATGCAATAATAAGGGTATTGTTGACAGTGATTCTTTGTCCCCAAGATCTTCTCTTTTGAATGCAATGCAATAATAAGTTAAGTTGACAGTGTATCTGCTTTGTGGTGGTAGCCCAATTTCAGGAGCTTCGATGAATCCTGCAAGGACGATTGGCTCTGCTGTGTCTGGCAACAAATATACAAGCATTTGGATATACATGGTTGCCCCTGTACTCGGTGCTATTTTGGGTGCATTGTCTTATAACATGATTCGCTTGAGTGACAAGCCCGTTCGAGAAATTACCAAGAGTGGTTCGTTTGTTAAAAGCCGTAACCGGCTCTCCAGCTCCTTCAGCTCCTTCAGAATATCAAGAACATAACAGAACTCCAAATTCCAATAACTTACGTAGAGAGACGCTTCATTCCCCAGCAGTGTTCAGTCACGCTGGAGACGACTGTAGATAACATGAGTTGTGATTATAAACTTTGTGTTTCGAATGTGTATTCTCTAAGCAAACCAAAAACTGTTTCAAGAAAATAATGCCAGGCGAATAAGAGATTCCTATGTATCTTTCTCCAACCTTTTTATATACAGTATATTATCTAAAATATCTTTACCCTAATAGATTTCAATGGAACGCCAAATGTATTTGACTGCATAAGTATTGATGACCGAAGGAAAATGTAATTGCACAACTATGAAATCTTAAAAGCTATTATAAAATCAAGAAGATGCTTAAATGAAATTAATGCTATTATAAAATCAAGAAGATGCTTAGATGAAATTAATGCTATTTAATTTTTTTTTTTCAGCAAAACAAAAATTATATTTGTTTATACATATTTGATTAAAAAAGTACATTACTTTCAGAAATATAGACTTGCGCTACAGCAGCTGATCATTCCCAATACTCTCAGACGATAACAACCAGCTAAAAAGGTTTAGTCCTTTAGACAAAAATTCCTGTCAAGGGAGAAATTCAGAGATCACAAAAAAGATGAGCAAAAATCAGGACTTCTTCTCAAACAAGTGATAATCAGAGAGCAAGAAAGATGAGCAGAAACCAGGACTTCTTCTCAAACAAGTGATAATCAGAGAGCAAGAAAGGGTAAACTTCAAAACTATTGATGGTGCTAGAGTTAATGAGCAGATTCTCCAGAACTTTTTCGCAGTGTTCCATCCAAAGCTACTTTGGAAAGCTGGTTTGTCAGTTGATTCTGCTCTCTAATGTCTATTTGATGGTGACCCTTAAATTAGCAAAAGCCTCAAGTGACACATTACCAAAGACTAGCAATTTTGCAAAGACACAGTAGGGCTAAAAGTTCTGATTTCATATTTGTACCTGTTCAGCAATATAGTTTTGAAATTGAAAAAGTTAAAACTATTGATAAAAAAAACTACCCTACACCAAGGAGTAACCATCATTGACTGCCCCTTCAAAGAAACCAACATGGTCAGTAACCATCTTTGACTACCCCTCAAAGAAACCAACAAGGTCATTAAACTATAAATTCTTCAAAATTTTAGGCTGATTGCAGATGCTATCAATATCCAAAGTTGTTCTTCAATTAGATAAACATTTCTTACCCTCCATATTTTCCAGGAAATCAAGACAGGAAGAACAGAGTGATTCTTTCTAGGGTTGTACCATGACGTTGATGTTGATTATGAATTAATCAACGGCTTTTTTTTTGAGAATATATATGTTTATGAGGTCGACGTTGATTATGAGTTGATTAACCCTTTTTTTTTAATGTTTTGAAAATAAAAATAAGCGTTCACCGAGATTTTGCGGTTACGGATTATTTAAATATTGTATTTAATATGATTAGACACATAAATGTTATGCGAGACATGTTATGGATTATTTAATCATATTTAATATGATTAGGTACATTACTTTGTACTTTGTTATTTAAAAAAATAAAAAAAATTAACGTGTTTAAATTATTTTGTTAAAAGTTTTTTAATTTTTAATATATTTAAATTTAATGTGGGATAGGAAATTTTAAGTTACCTGATTTTTGTTTTATGGAATTAAAAATTTTAAGTTAGCTAGCTAAAAACTTTGAATAAAATTCAATAAAATGATAAGTATTTTATAATTTCAAGAAATACACCTTATTCATATGTTTTTTTTCTTAGAGGATAGGCCTCCATCATTAAGAGATGATATTATTGTATATTTAATGTACATTTATAAGATATTTAACATGACACAGAAGGGGCTTAGTGAAAATCATTTGAGACTTAAGAGAGCGTTACAAAGTGGATTATTTAACATGACACACAAGGGGCTTAATGAAAATCATTTGAGACTTAAGAGAGTGTTATAAAGTGGATGATTCTAGGTTGAAGAATATGTGATATTTGTAATATTAAAGTTTATAGTCCAAAAAGCATATATGTATAATCTATTTTGATGGTAAGCTTGAAGTAACTTTTCTCTTTAAGGTATAATGACTAACTAAGCATGTAACACCTCGGTTTTGACCCTCTTTGCATTAAAAATGTATATGATGTATATATTGTAATTAATAGTGGTGTAGAGCTAGGAGCAAAAGCCCCACCATCGATTTAATGTTTTATGTTTCGGCGATTAAAATCGTTGCTCATGGTATATCGTGCTATCCGACACATTATAATTTGGCATCATGTAAATATGCATTTTAATTAAATACCCGTAACGAGCTAGGTCTATGCAACATTAAAAGAGATGGGGGCATGATTTTCCTAAGGATAAGGAGGGGGGATTATTTAACCTTTGGGGCCAATAGGGAAAAGCCAAATGTCAATAGGAGAACCCATCAATCAGTCAACTACCCATTTTATCTTTTTATCCCAATCATTAAATTCTGCAAGAATATGGTTGGGGATGGAAAGAGTATGGGTAGAAATTCGAATTGGGTAAAGGACCCATTTTTGAAAAACGTGTTTTGACTTCCTTAGCAAGGAAAATGCCAAAAACATATGCCATTTGCCCATACACCCACATTCTTCATTTGCCCATGCAAGGAAAGCTTGGGATCTATTTTTGACCTCCATGATTTGGGTTGTTGTAGGTTTTCCTCACGAAATTGGGCCCTCGACGTTTTTCCCATCTTCAGAGATCCACGTTGGGCTCTCTCTCAAACGGATGGAAGTTTCCTAAGTGTGAAATCCACGATTTTGGATTGCTGTGTATTTCTTCCTTGCGTGGACAGTCGTTCTTCATTTTTTGGAGTCTGAGAATTTCGTTTTTGTGATGTTCTTGTGGTTGGGTTCTTCCCCAACGTTTTCTGTTGCATCTTCCCAATGTTTTCCAAGCTGAAAATCATTTTTGTGTTGCCCAGCGATTTTGAGGAGAGACCACATCCTCTTGAGTGTTGTTGATGAATTTTTTTTTGGCCACGTTAGGGTCAAAACGTATGTGGGATACATCCTGTTGTTAGTGGGTTGTTCTTACCCTCTATGGAAATTAATTCGGTGGCTGAAGTGTTCTCCTCTACCCAAAAATGGTGTATATTAATGTGTATGCAATTGGTCTTTGGATTGTGTAGGAGTGGAAAGGAGTCTGCTTGAAAAACCTAGTGTTTTGCAGGAGCCTCATAGACAGAACTAGAGGGTTGATTCTCTTCTCTACACCCCCTGAATAGCATTGGAAGGGAAGTCATGTCCTCATGGACTGTGTAGCAAAGAAGGGAGTGATTCCTTATGTTGGGTTTGTGTGGATGTCCTAGGAGTCAAGCTAGTTCTATTGTAGGCATCCTCAGCTCTTCAATGAGCCCACTAGCTTAGCAGACATTGCTTCCATCTCTCGATAACCTGATAAAACCAGCTTGTTGGCTTGGTTATGTGTTGTTGTGTGCTCTCGGTCTGATAAACCCAACCGTGTTGGCTTGACTGACTTGTGACATATCTTTGGTTATGTGTTAGCCTACTTAGTTTCCTTATTCCCTGGGGAACCATGCCCAGCTCGGGGGTGGCAATGGGGATGAGAGATTAAGGACCCCACTATCCTATGGTTGGGTGGAACGTTGCAGAGACATAGCTGGTTGCGGGCATCCTTCTTCATAAGATAAGTATTCTTGTGTAATCACCCATGCAATTGTTTTGTTTATGTAAATGATGATGAACACGTAACATGTGCTGAATGCTTGAACTAAATGTAATTTGCTTCTGCTAAATGTTAATTCTTTATGCATCTGTGTATCTTGAGTTCAATGCATTTTATTTTATGTTTTATGGGGCTAGTTTCCCAGATAGATAGTATATTGGTAGTGTCCTCTTCGTCGGTTGGAGGGTTGGGGACGTTACAGTGTGGTATCAGAGCTTCGTTGTAGCATGGGCCTCAATGGGTCGTGAAGAAGCAATGACAAAGGCAGGTTACCCTCGTCACAGTAGAGGAAAAATGTAAACATCAGGGAGAATTTTCAAATTTTCAAAAAAAAAAAATTCTAAGTATGGGAAATATCAGATGGCTTAGGATGAAGTCCATCTGATACGTCGGATGACTTAGACTAAAGTCCATCTGATACGTCAGAGGACTTAAGATGAGTTCGTCTAGTAAAGAAACCAAGCAGAGAGAAATTTTGAAAAATTGTCCAAGTTTGAAATTTTTCCGAAGGTCTGAGCTGGGAGGAGCCGGAGGTCTCGACTGGGAGGAGCCGATGGTCTCGGCTAGGTAAATCCGAAGGTCTTGGCTGGGAGGAGTTGAGGGTATTGGATGGGAAGAGTCGAAGGTCTCGACTAGGTGGAGCCAAGGTGTCGGTAAGGCTCACCGGAAGGGAGCTAACATGGCGGAAGAGAAAGAGGAAGAGGAGAGGAAAAATTTGCAAATTTTTCTAAGTATAGGAAATCTCGGAAAAAGTTTTTCGATGGCTCTCGGGTGAAGCCCTCCGAGGCATCTCGAAAAAGAAAAGAAGATCGATCTGAGGCATCGGAAAAGAATCAAATATTGATCAGTCGATGCGTCGAAAGATAGAGGAAGATCGAGCTGATGCATTGGAAGACAGAAGAAGATCGACCTGATATGGTATCAGAAGACAGAGGAAGATCGACCAGATATGGTATCGGATGACAAAGGAAGATCGACCCGATATGGCATCGGAAGATAGAGGAAGAGTGAACCGATACATCGGATGACTAGTTGGGAAGCGATCCAGTCGGATGGAAAAAGATGAGTTTTTCAGTGGGACTTTTTTAGCAGATTTTAGCAGTTTTTCAATGGAATTACAAGTGCTGAAAAGGAGAAAAATGGTAGTGATCTTATGTGCTAGATTGCACGAAAATCAAATAATTACAAGCCCCCTTGACCCCCATTGTCCCCCTAAAACCATCATTCTTGGTGAAAATAAAATTATTTGTTTTGACAAAGTTGTCAATATAGTATTTTCCAAATGCAGGTAAGTAATTATTAACTCATGATATTGTTATGCAGATAATAGTTGTGTTTATTAACACATTGTGTAGAACTATAGTCACTTTCAGAGTTAGTATTCCGCATAAAGCAGTTTTCAAAAATTCATTCTTGGTTGGTCCAAGATGAGGATCGACGACATGAATGATGCATAGGATCCCTATGAGTTCGAGGAAGATGCTATGGGGGAAAATGTCAGAGTTGGGAATGATGAGACAGAGACCAATGGGAGAATATTTCAAGATACTTCCCCAGATTTTGCAGCCACCATGAGGAGCCTAAGGGTGGATTTGCAAAGTTGCAGAGAAGACAATTAAAGGATGCTTAAGGCTCAAGAAGATCAAAATCAAATAAATGCAGCTATACTATAGAGTTTGACAGACATCCAAGGACAAATAAACTCTGGACATTAGACAGCTAATCTAGAAAGAAGCAAGAGTAGCGCCAGGGGAGATTCTTGTAAAAGGTCCCATGTCTCCAGGAGGGCTTCCAGGGATAGGAGGAATACTCCCGAATGGCCTACCAGTGGGCCATCTGATTCTGAGAAGCCCAGTGGAGATTCAAGCTCTCCATCTCGTAGGAATAAGAGGAGGAGACATTACAAGAACAATTCACGAGATGAATTCAAAAAGGCAAGGTCTCCTACTTTTAATGGTGAGGTCAAGACAGGTCAAGAAGCTGAGGCTTGGCTTCTTGGGATGAGGAAGTATTTCCAAGTTCAAAACTACTCTGGATATATGAAAGAAAGGGTAGCTATATTCAATTTGACTGCCATATGGTGGGAACACCATAGATAAGTAAAGAAGGTTAATGAAAGAATATTTGTGTGGAAACAATTGAAGAAGTATTTCAAGTAGAAGTATCTCTCTGACAGGTACTATGATGATAAGGTTAAAGAATTCCATGAGCTGAGATTGAGACAGTAGACCATGGAAGAGTATGCAAATAAGTTCTTAGAACTATTGAGGTATGTCAGGTACATCAAAGATGAGAAGGTGAAGATCCAGCATTTCTTGAGTGGCTTGCCTTAGTCTTACAAAGACAGAATTGAGTTTTATGAACCTAGAACTCTTGAAGAAGCAATAAGGATGGCTAAGTAATGCTATGAGCAAAGCAAAGGTAAACCTGATTATCATAAGACATGGAAGGACAAAAAGAATGAGAAGTTTTACCAGAGAAATAAAGGTTTTAAACCTTCTAACTTCAGGAATCAATAGAAGCAACCATCCCAAGCTGTGAGTAAGCGAGCTGGAGTGGTGGGAGAAAATCCTAGATATCCACAGCAGAACGGAGAACCTCTCCAATGTTGGAAATGTGGAGGACCCCACATGCGTAGAAATTGTCCACTTGAGAATGAGAATGCAAGGCCGGCTTATAACATTCAAGAAGAAGAAACAGTGGGTCAAGTAGCAAGGGCCATCCCTAGGATTTATGTAGCACTGGTGGACCGCTAGGTAGATCACCAGTCAACTGTGGTTGAAGTTGCAGGTAAGATTGTTGAGCAATCTATTTCTATTTTGATTGACCCTGGTTCTACTCACAGTTACATTACCCCTAGAGTAGTGGATATTTGTGCTTTTAAGAAAGTAAAGCATAGAAAACCTTGGTTAGTTCAGCTAGCCACTGGAACTAAGAGAAAGGTTAGTGCAGTGGTAGAGAAATGTCCACTGGTCATGAATGGATTGGTTACTTGTGTAGATATGAATGTTCTACCACTTGGTTCCTATGATGTTCTCATCAGAATGGATTGGTTAGCTCAAAGGGTAAAGCTTGAATGTTATAATAAGACTTTCAAATGCATGGATCAAGAAGGGAATCCAATAGTGGTAAGAGGTATTCCAAAGGTGATTTCTGTGAGGCAGGTTTCAGCATTGCAGTTGAAGAAGTTATGTAGGAAAGGTTTCCAGTTGTATGCAGATCATATTTTGGAGGAAACGGAGAATGAAACTCCTAGGTTGGAGGAATTTCATGTGTTGCAGGAATTCAGGGATGTGTTTTCTGATGAGATTCTAGGGATTGCTCCAAAGGGGGACATTGATTTCACAATTGAACTTGTGCCAGGAGCAGCACCAGTATCCAAGACACCCTACAGAATGAGTACACCAGAGATGCTAGAGTTGAATATGCAACTGCAAGAGTTGTTGGAGAAGAAGTATATCATGCTGAGTGTGTCTCCATGGGGAGCACCAGTTCTATTTGTAAAGAAGAAAGATGGTACACTTAGGTTGTGTATTGATTATAGACAGCTGAACAAAGTCACTCTGAAGAATAAATACCCATTGCCTAGTATTGATGACCGCTTTGATCAAATGAGAGGAGAAAAGGTATTTTCCAAGATTGACTTGAGGTCTCGTTACCACCAGGTGAGAATAAAGGATGAAGACATTCATAATACATCCTTCAGAATAAGGTATGGACATTATGTGTTTGTAGCGGTACCGTTTGGTCTCACAAATGCACCAGCTACATTTATGTGCCTTATGAATAGTGTCTTCAGTAGGTATTTGGACAAGTTTGTTCTTGTTTTCCTTGATGACATTATTATTTATTCTAAGAATGAGGAAGAGCATGAAGAGCATTTGAGATTGACATTGCAATTGCTCAGGGGGAATCAACTATATGAAAAACTGAGAAAGTGTGACTTCTATAGAGATAGAATTCAGTATTTGGGTCACATTATCTCAGAAGAGGGTATATCTGTGGACCCTAAAAATATTGAAGCCATTATGAATTGGCCTACTCCAAGAAATGTGACAGATGTAAAATCTTTTATGGGACTTGCAAAATACTACCCGAGATTCATTGAAGGATTCTCCAAAGTTGCACATGCCATCACTTCTTTGCAAAAGAAGGGGATAAAGTTTGAATGGACATTGAGGTGTGAAGAAAGCTTCCAGCAGTTGAAGAATCTTCTCACCAGTGCACTAGTATTGAAAGTTGCAGACCCAGAGAAATATTTTGTGGTGTGTACCAATGCATGCGGACAGGGGCTTGGAGGATTCCTTATGCAAGGTAACCACGTGATATGTTATAAGTCAAGAAAGCTGAAGCAGCATGAGAAGAACTATGCCACTCATGATCTAGAACTTGCAGCCATAGTACATGCTCTCAAGATGTGGAGGCATTACTTGATGGGAATAATATTTGAGTTAAGGACAGACCATTGTGGTTTGAAGTATTTATTTGATCAACCTACACTAAATGCTAGGCAAGCGAGATGGATGGAGTTTTTATGTGAGTTTGATTTTGAAATAAAGAACATAAAGGGAAAAGAGAATAAGCTAGCTGACGCACTCAGTAGGAAGGTGTAGGAAATGCATGTGGCATCTCTTAGTACTTGCCAATTAGATTTGAGACAAAAGATTGTTAGTTATACTGCTGAAGATGAAACGTATGTGCAGGTAAAAGACAAATTGCAGCAACAAGGTCTTGAGAAGAGGTATGAGGGATATAAGTTGGAAGAAGATGGACTTCTTAATTATAAAGGAAAAATTTATATACCAAATGTAGTAGAGTTCAGGAGAGTTGTTATGGATGAAATCCATCAAGCTCCATATTTTGGTCACCCAGGATATCACAAGAAAATTGGTACAGCCAGGAAGCAGTACTTTTGGCTAGGAATGAAAAAGGACATGGCTGAATATATTTCGAGGTACATGAAATCTCAGCAGGTGAAGGTTGAGCATCAACACCCAGCAGGTTTGTTGCAGCCTTTGCTAGTTCCAGAATGGAAATGGGAAGTAATTTCCATGGATTTTATTACAGGATTTCCAATGACTTGGAGATAACATGATTCCATCATGGTTGTGGTGGACAAGTTGACGAAGGAAACACATTTTATACCGGTTAAGTCTATGCATAAGACTGATGACATTGCAAAGATCTTCATGAAGGAGATTTTCAAATTGCATGGATTTCCTAAGGAAATAGTCTCTGACAAAGATGTCAAGTTCACTTACAATTTTTGGAAGGGGTTGTTTGCAAATTTGGGTACAAGTTGAACTTCAGCACTACCTACCATCCTCAGACTGATGGGCAGACAGAGAGAGTTAATCAAGGGCTTGAAGACATGCTTCACATATATGTGATGGACAAACCCACCAAGTGGGAACATTACTTACACTTGGTAGAGTTTGCTTATAACAATGGACAACAAGCATCCTTAGGGATGAGTTCGTATGAAGCTTTGTATGGAAGAAGGTGTAGGACACCAGTGACTTGGGATAATCCAGTGAACAGGGTTGTTCTTGGTACAAAATTGCTCAAGAAGATGGAGTAGGAGGCTGTAAAGATCAGACAGAACCTAATAGCAGCCCAGGACAGATAGAAAAGCTATGCAGATAAGCATAGGGTGAACAAAGAGTTCCGTGTTGGGGATCATGTTTACCTCAGAGTGAGGGCAAAGAAGAGTTCCTTGAAGCTTGGAAGTTGTGCCAAGTTGTCACCTAGATATTGTGGGCCATTTGAAGTGCTTAAAAGAATAGGGCCAGTTGCATATAGAATTGCATTTTCTTCTAGCACTAGAGCTCATAATGTTTTTCATGTTTCTTTTCTTAAGAAATATGTACATGATCCTAATCATGTGATAAATTGGGATGTGATTCAGGTGGAACCCGAGGGAGAGTTCCAAATCAAGCCAATGCGCATCCTCGATAGGAAGGTCATAATGCTCTAGAACTGAGCCATAGGGCGGGTAAAGGTGCAATGGGAGCACTACGGTCCTGAAGAGGCTACGTGGGAGCTGGAGGATGCCATGTGATTGGCACATCCATTTTTGTTCAATTCTGTGGAGCACTGAGGTGATACCAGTGTAGAATTTTGCTCAATTTTGTAAAGCACTGAGGACAGTGCTATTGAAGGGGGAGGGGAATGTAACACCCTAGTTTTGACCCCCTTTGCATTAAAAATGTATATGATGTATATATTGTAATTAATTGCGGTGTGGAGCTAGGGGAAAAATCCCTACCATCAATTTAATGTTTTATGTTTCGGCGATTAAAATCGTTGCCAATGGTATATCGTGCTATCTGACACATTATAATTTGGCATCATGTAAATATGCATTGTAATTAAATACCCATAACCAACTATGTCTATGCAACATTAAAAGAGATGGGGCATGATTTTCCTAAGGATAAGGAGGGGAATTATTTAACCTTTGGGGCCAGTAGGGAAAAGCCAAACGTCAATAGGAGAACCCATTAATTAGTCAACTACCCATTTTTGTCTTTTTCCCCCAATCATTAAATTCTGCCAGAATATGGTTGAGTTAGTTATTGCATGGGGATGGGAAGAGTATGGGTAGAAATTCGAATTGGACAAAGGACCCATTTTTGAAAAACGTGTTTTGACTTCCTTGGCAAGTAAAATGCCCAAAAACGTATGTCATTTTCCCATACACCCATATTCTTCATTTTCTCACGTAGGGAAAGCTTGGGAGATGTTTTTGACCTCCACAATTTGGGTTGCTATAGGTTTTCTTCATGAAATTGGGCCCTGGATGTTTTCCCCCATCTTCAGAGATCCACGTTGGTCTCTCTCTCAAACAGATGGAATTTTCGTGAGTGTGAAATCCACGATTTTGGATTGCTGTGTATTTCTTCCTCATGTGGACAACCGTTCTTCATTTTCTGGAGTCTGAGAGTTTCATTTTTGTGATTTTCTTGTGGTTGGGTTCTTCCCCAACGTTTTCTGTTGCATTTTCCTAACGTTTACCAAGCTGAAAATCATTTTTGTGTTGCCCAGTGATTTTGAGGAGAGACCATATCATATTGAGTGTTTTTGATGAATTCTTTTTTGGCCATGTTAGGGCCAAAACATCCCTGGGATACAGCCTCCTGTTAGTGGGTTGTTCTTACCCTCTGTGGAAATTAATTCTGTTGTTGAAGTGTTCTCCTCTAACGAAAAATGGTGTATATTGCTATGTATGCAATTGGTCTTTGGACTGTGTAGGAGTGGAAAGGAGCCTGCTTGAAAAACCTAGTGTTTTGCAGGAGCCTCATAGAAAAAGCTAGAGGGTTGATTCTCTTCTCTACACCCCCTGAATAACACTGGAAGGGAAGTCATTTCCTTAGGGACTGTGTAGCAGAGAAGGGAATGATTCCTTGGGTTGGATGTGTGTCGATGTCCTAGGAGTCAAGCTAGTTCTAGTGTAGGTATCCTTCGCTCTTCAGTGAGCCCACTAGCTTAGCAAACATTGCTTCCATCTACTGATAACCTGATAAACCCAACTTGTTGGCTTGGTTATGTGTTGTTGTGTACTCTCGGTCTGATAAACCCAACCGTGTTTGCTTGACTGACTTGTGACATATCTTTGGCTATGTGTGAGCCTGCTTAGTTTCCTTATTCCTTGGGGAATCACGCCCAGCTTGGGGGTGGCAATGTGGCTGAGAGATTAAGGAGCCCACTGTCCTATGGTTGGGTGGAACATTGCAGCAACATAGCTAGTTGTGGGCATCCTTATTCATAAGATAAGTATTCTTATGTAATCACCCATGCAATTGTTTTGTTTATGTAAATGATGATGAACACGCAAAATGTGTTGAATGCTTGAACTAAATGTAATTTGCTTCCATTGAATGTTAATTCTTTGTGCATATGTGTATCTTGAGTTCAATGCATTTTGTTTTACGTTTTATGGGGCTAGTTTCCCGGATAGATAGTATATTGGTAGCGTCCTCTTCACCGATCAGAGGGTTGGGGAAGTTACAAAGCACTACAAATTAATAACAACGTTTTGTGGGAGGGTGAGCATGAGATAAATAATAAAACTGAATTCTTTGTTTTATATATACTTTTAGCTTGTCTACTTGATTTTGGTATTAATAAACTACAAGTTATTGGGAACTCAAAGGTGCTAATTAAAATTACTTTATAGAACACTTTTGTTTTATGTGTGATGATTATGTGCAAAGTTTACATAAAAATGAAGAGAAATTTCTTTTACCCACGTATTTCTAAAGTTCAATGTTTAAGAGGGGAATCTTTCTAAAAGTACTATCGTGCGCTACTTTTTGAAAAACATTGTTGAAAAGATATTATTATTATTATTATGTATTTTTGTTTTTTTAATTAATGTTTTAAAAGCATAATAGATGTTGTAAAAATATTGACAATATAAAGGTTTTAATTTTTTTTATAAATTATAGCTTTAATAAAAATAAAATAAAAATTTAAATTTAAAAATATTAAATTTATTATATTAATATATATTACAAAACTTTACCTTAACTAAAAATTTATCAAAATATTTTTATCCTAATTTATTTTAAATTCTTCTAAACACTTGATACATTC
>LPNX010477310.1:33160-61135 GCA_001517045.1 Pseudotsuga menziesii
TGTCCAGTGGATAGCTTACTCCGTTATCCTCCATGAAATCAAGACTTATGGATTTGCTACTTACCAATATTTTCACTTCAAACACTTGGAAGAATTACATATTTGAGACTTACCAGTATTTGCACTTCATACACTTGGAAGAATTACATATTTGAGACTTACCAATATTTGCACTTCATACACTTGGAAATTTCTATGCATATTAAATTGCTTATACAGTCAGTGCGTGCAAAGTTTACATAAAAATGAAGAGAAATTTCTTTTACCCACATATTTCTAAAGTTCAATGTTTAAGAGGGGAATCTTTCTAAAAGTACTATCATGTGCTACTTTTTGAAAAACATTGTTGAAAAGATATTATTATTATTATTATGTATTTTTGTTTTTTTAATGAATGTTTTAAAAGCATAATAGATGTTGTAAAAATATTGACAATATAAAGGTTTTGATTTTTTTTATAAATTATAGCTTTAATAAAAATAAAATAAAAATTTAAATCTAAAAATATTAAATTTAATATATTAATATATATTACAAAACTTTACCTTAACTAAAAATTTGTCAAAATATTTTTATCCTAATTTATTTTAAATTCTTCTAAACACTTGATACATTCATACATAAATATAATGTATCTAAATTCTTGTATTATTCCAAACGTGTTACCATCAATTCCACAAGGAGTAAGCTATCTACTTGACGATTTACACGAGGGTCCACCTAATGCCGTCCAGTGGATAGCTTACTCCGTTATCCTCCATGAGATCGAGACTTATGGATTTGCTACTTACCAGTATTTTCACTTCAAACACTTGGAAGAATTACATATTTGAGACTTACCGGTATTTGCACTTCATACACTTGGAAGAATTACATATTTGAGACTTACCATTATTTGCACTTCATACAATTGGAAATTTCTATGCATATTAAATGCCTTATACAGTCAGTGCATAATGTTCCATAGCTCTCGGATAAAGTTGATCAAGCTATACCTATGTAAACACTATTATATGCTAGTAAAAACCTATTTGATCCAGTTACAAAGTAAAAAAAGTTACAAAGTAAAGAAAAAACATTACGCTATCTCAAATTTAGGTGCAGAAAGATACGCTCAGTACCAGTACTGGCAGGGAGCCCGCCCATAAATCTTATGTTACAATATAATATCGCACAGTCTATGCTGTCTAAATGTTATTTTATCTTTATCTTGAAGGTTATTCTCCAATAATTTGAAAAATAAAACTTCTAATAAAAGTTTAAATCGAAAATTGAGGAATAAGACTCTGGATTGTTCTTGATCTTAAAGAAAGTCTTCCATCTCTAATTAGTTGTTCTTGATCTTAAAGAAAGTCTTCCATGTTTAAATCCTTCTTTATATTAAAGGGAAAACCATTAATGAAAGAATATACAGTAACAAAAAATCTGAACCTTGTCACTCGTGGTCGACGGGAGGCAACACGGACATATCAACAAGCTGGTCATTTATGTAGTCACTAAATAATTATATTTCTAGGTCATGATATTTATCTTACAAGATAAATCTGATGTTAATGAGGGTGTCTCTCTCGCCTAAATCTGAGATTGTCGGATGCTTTTTTTTACTTTGTAACTCATCAAATAGGTTTTTACTGGCATATAGTAGTGTTTACATGGGTCTAGCTTGATTAACTTAATGACTATATAAGCAATTTAATATGCATAGAAATTTCCAAGTGTATGAAGTGCAGTCACAAATCTGTAAGTCTCCATCTAAAAAGGATAACGAAGTGAGCTATCAACTCGACGACGTCAGGTGGACCCAGTGCAAATCATCAGGTAGATAGCTTACTCCATTCCACAATGTGTACATTCATAAGATTAATCTCAAATCGCTAAAAGAGGTGAATCACTATGATTTTCTTTAAAAAAATTATTGTATTTCAAAAAACTAAAATATGTTATATAAAGCACTGCAAATTTTTAATACCTCAGATGTGGGCATTGAGATGGTAGAAATGGCGCATGCGGAGGCGATGGAGGAGCCACCTCTTGCCCACCCACATGGAGTTTGATGTTCCACTCGCCATGAGCATTTAATGAACTCATTCTAGGAGGTCCCAAATTTAATGGATAGAGTCGTGGGTAATTGTTTTGAGTTGGTTACTGGTACTATTAATATCATGTCTTTCCATTAAAGTATTATAACTTTGGAATATATTCCAGATGTATTTCTCTTTTGGGAGATGAGTTTGGTCTTGTTATTATCATTGAAAGAATCAATATAAACCTTTGGATGTAATTCGGGTCAAAAGTACCCAAGTGTCAATATAATAAATGCTATTTTTGGTGTCTAGTTGGACAAGTCAGCCCAGTCAGTTAGACAAGTCAGCCTTGTTAGGTTATAGGTCAAGTCAACTAAAGAATATAAATAGGGAGGCATTCCCCTTCATTTGTACTCACTCACTTAAGTTGTTTTGCAAGAGAGAGAACGATTAGTGCACCAAAAAGAAGAGAGAAATAGTTGTATGGGTTTTACACTACTCTTGTTGAGTTCTATACGGACGAAGTTTTGTGTGGTTTTTCCCTTGTGGCTTCCTTGAGGAAAATATTTGTTTTCTTATGTTGGTGTTTCTGTGCTTGTTGTTCTTTCAGTGATCTACTAGTAACAATTTGTTTTAAGATTTCATCTAAGCAGGTTAAGAAAAATCAACATGCTATCAGAGCCACACTGAAATGAAGCACTACACAGTTAGGGTTTTGTTACTTCGAACAAATCCCTCGAAAGATCAACCAAAAAAAAGGGCTCTCTCAACTCGCCCCTAGAGAGCGCATATCTTTGTTGAGGCAGAATTGAATTCCAATAATTTTCAATTTTAAACTAGTTACTATTGTCGGGACAAATATGGCTTCAGTTTTCCTGAGCCTTCATCATCAATATCAAAAAAAAGGAAGATACAGTATACCTCACCCTAGGGAGGCACATCTTCTCCACCATTGATATCTACGTGCGATCCCAACTGAAAAATTAGGGTTTTTTGCATCAAACCCTAGGTCATCTAGAAGGAGGTCAGTTAGGAGTTGTTTTATTCAATTATTATTCCTCTTTATTCCATTTGAAGTTCTCAGTCTTCTAAATATGACAAAGAATACCGAGCTAGATGAAAAGCTTGAAGGTGTTGAAAAATTCAGAGCATGGAAGTATAGGATCATGCTCATCCTACAAGAGAATGATCCAGATAAATTTGTGAAAGAGGAAGTGAAAGAACCAAAAGAAGCTAAAGCTAAGTCCAAGCATAAGAAGGATATGATCATAGCTAAAAGGATAATAGATGACTCCATCAAATATAACTTGATTCCTCAAGTATCCTCAAGGGAGACTCCAAAAGAAATGTGTGATGCTCTATCTCGTCTATTTGAAGGAAGAAACAAAAATAGGAAAATGACGCTGAGGAATGAACTCAAAAGTGTAAGAGCTCAAAAGTCAGAGACCATGTAGTCTTACTTTACAAGAGTAGCTCAAATCAAGGATCGGTTAGAATCCATAGTGATATGGTTGAAGAAGCAGAAATTGTGATGACAACCTTAAATGGTCTTCCAAGAGATTGGGAAGCCTTTATTTGAGGAATTTGTTCAAGAAGGAAACTAACCAAATTATGAAATTTATGGGAAGAATGTGTCCAAGAAGAACAAAGTATAGTAGCTAGAGAAGAAAATCTAAATGACAATGAGGATCAAGCCTTGACATCTCATACCGAAGGAAAAAGGAAGAGTCATGACCATCCTCATAAGACTCAAGGGTTTGAAAGACCCAAGAGAGACTTCTCAAATTTTGAATGCTTCACTTGTCACAAGTTGGGACACATTTCCATCAACTATCCCATGAAGTAAAGAGAATAATAAAGATGAGATATTTCAGGCCCATGCTGCTGAAGGAAGTGATCAAGAAGTTGAAGAAGAAGAAAAGAAGGATGAAGACTCTAGTGAAGAATATGTTTTATTCTCTCCCCTAATAGGACCAGTCTCACCAGGAAATGACTCCTCGCTAGTTGATAGTCATGCCTCCAAGCACATGACAGGTTACCAGGAATCACTCTCATGCCTTGAACAAAAGGAATATCCACACAAAGTAATGCTTGGAGATTATTCCCAATACCGCATTAAAGGAAGAAGAGAATCATCCTTTAAGTTGAATTCTAGAAATCCTATGAAAATGAAAGATGTCTTGTATGTCTCGGGACTAAAGAAGAATATTCTTTCCATTTTAGCCTTAGAAGAAAAAGGATTGAGAGTTGCTTTTGTGGATAAAAAATTTCTCATGTGGACAAAAGGTAAAACCAAAGATGATGCAGTAGAAATTGGAGTTGAAGAAGGACTCTACAAATTGAAAGGACATATAGATTCAACATTAGCAACCAGTACCATAAACCCATGTGAGGTATGACACATAAGGCTTTCTCATGTTCACTACAAGGCTCTACTTATTGTAAGCAAGGTTGTGACTTGTCTACTAGAAATTCAGATAGAACATGAAGGAGTGTGTAAAGGATGTGCACAAGGAAATAATACTAAGAATCCTTATCCAAAGAGTGATAGTAAAGAAAAAGGGATCTTAGATATTATCAACTCAGACATATGCGGGCCAATGCAAACCACATTTTTAAGAGGGTATGTCTATTATGATTCTTTTATTGATGACTACTCCCGTAAGACTTGGATATACTTCTTGAAAAAGAAGGATGAAGTGTTTGAAAGGTTCAAGGAACTTAAGGCCCTAGTGGAAAACCTCTTTGAGAAGAAAATAAATATTTTGAGTTCAGATAATGGAGGAGAGTTCACATCAAATGAATTCAATGATTACTGCAAGGAAGCTAGGATTAAGAGGGAGCTCACCATTCCCTATAATCCACAACAAATGGTGTGGAATAAAGAAATAATATATCTATCATGGAAGCTGTGAAATCTATGATACATAATCAAGATCTTCTACTGTACTTGTGGGAAGAAGCATCCATAACATTAGTTTATGTACATAATAGAATTTCCCACAGTTCCCTTGGGAACAAAACTCCAGAAGAAATGTTTTCCGAAGAAAATAGTGAAGTAAGTCACCTAAACATATTTGGCTACAACGAGCATTTCACGACTAGAATTCTCCTCAAGTGTAGGGAAATTATTCTTGATAGGATTGTGACTCATTTTGCAATTTCCCGTAGATCTACTCTCTATGATTCATAGGAAATCAAGACCCCTTCTTTCAATTGCATCATTTTGCACGCAAAAGGAGATGATCGTGCTCACTTATGGTCATGTATCCTAAAGGAGTACAAGGGCCAATATCATGAAAAAGGAGTTCATAATATATAGAAGAGTGAGGGATATCCCACGATGCTCAAGTCATGGAAGGGGAACCCCTCGGCGTCTAGGAAACATGGGTTCTTCAGATAGCGGATTTGATAGTTTTGTGCCAAGTAACATTCGCAACCTTTTGAATGATTGGGCGGAGGAAATGGTCTTCTAACAATTGACTGGGAAACGTGCTCGCATTAGACGCAAGAATTATTAGAATGTGAGGAATATGCTAGCTCATGTGTTGATGTAGCCTTAGAGGCTAAATTTGGTTGAAAATCCTCCACCTCCTCCTCCTTTCGATTCAGAGGCCAATCCTAATCCTTCATTGAGCCCTTCCATTGTCTCCAAACCCATGGAGGAACATTAGAATGGAGCTGATAAAGAGCCTCCCGAGGCCCTGGACAAGACCAATAGGGCCTCTACTAGCTACAACAAGAGGAAGAATTCGCATAGCAATGAACTAATGAACCTGAATCCTTTCAAGAAATTGATCCCTCCTAGATTTAAAATGACATCATAGAATTATTCCAACTACGGGCATTACAAATTCCTAATTTTGGAAGAGAAGCCAAAGGAAGTGAGGGATGGTAGGAGCACCAAGTAATGCTCTCATTCTTATTAATTTCAGTTTTCTGTATTAGTTTTTGTTAGATTTTTGTCATTCAAGCTAGCATTATGATCTTAGGATCTTTAACTAAGAGAATAACATGCACAACAATAAAACACAAGCACAACACAAGAGACGAGAGACACAAAGAATTTTCCTCGGGGAAACCATAAAGGACAAAACCTCTCAACTTCCTCAGAGATAGAATCAGCATCAAAAAGGTAAAACCCCAAGACAGTAAGATGATCTCTCGACAGTAGCAGTCTCTCTCTCTCACACTGAGAGAGTTTCTCCTCTCTCACTCATGCGCCCCAATGAGTGAGTGTGTGTGTATGAGTATGATAAATAGAGAGGCTCTCACTCTCTATTTATATTCTTCCATCCACTTGGAACCCACTCCAACATGTCGGCCTCACTTAACAATTACTTACTATAGCCGACATCTCTAGGAGTGTCCAATAACCCTAGTGCCCCACCACTTGTGGGGACTTTGCCTCCTCTGACCAATAGGAGGGTAACACAATGGTGGGAACTATTTCCTTGTCTTAAAATGACTCACCTAGGGTCGACTTCACTAGGATAGTCTAATAAACCAAGGGCCCCATAACTATGGGGACTTTAACCCTTGACCAATAGGAGGGTTACCCATAATGACTTGACATGAATTTCTCATTATAGAAACTTCCCACAATAAACATCGGGGTATGACATGACTCAAGTACATTACAAATACATCTTGGAATAAACATCGGGTTACAATACATAAGAAATACGGATGAATACATTTTGAAGTTACAAATACATCAACACTCCCTCTTAACTAGGAAGACATTCTCTCGACACAATTTATTAGCACAAGTCTTCTTCTTGGTATCATCTGTATCATCATTGAGTTCTCATCATCTTTGTCTTCAAGTCATCTTCATCTTCAAGTCATCTTCATCTGGATCTGGATCATCACTCGATATGGATCATCATCACTGAATCTAGATCATCATTCAATCTGGATCATCATCACTGGATCTGGATCATCACTCGATCTGGATCATCATCACTGGATCTAAATCATCACTGGATCTGGATCATCACTGGACATCATCACTAGATCTGGATCATCACTCAATCTGGATCATCTTCACTGGATCTGGATCATCACTCGATCTGAATCATCACGGGTGCTATCTCATGATTCTTCTTGTCACAGGAAGTTCTACAGAGCTATCCATTTTTCATGTTGGTTGTATGCCTAGCCTCCATGTAGGTCTTCTTCAGCACTTATATCTGACCTACTTGTCAGAAAGGCACAGCACTCACATCCATCCTGGCGGGAACACATCCTACACACAATGATGGAAGAGTTTCATACTTCCATCCATGCTAGAACACATCCTGCACACAATGATGGAAGATTTCCACACTTTCATCCAGGCTGGAACCACATCCTACACCAATGATGGAAGATCTATGTTCTTCCATCTAGGCGGGAACCACATCCTTCTCACAATGATGAAAGACTCTCATCCAGGCTGGAACACATCCTTCTCACAATGATGAAAGATTTCTGCACTTACATTCATCCAGGTTGGAACACATCCTACTCACAATGATGAAAAGGCTCTGCACTTACATCCATCCAGGCAGGAACACATCCTGCTCACAATGATGGAAGGGCTCTGCACTCATATCTGATCTTGTAGGAACCAATCCTACAGTCACATCAGAATGGCCCCTAGTCCTCGACTGAGCTACCTGGTAATTGACCAAGTGCCTCCATTCTCTTAGAGAATGGTAGTTTCCCTTACATCTGACCTACTCATCGGAATGGCCAACACTCACATATGACATGGAAGGAACCTAATCCTTTAGCCATGAAATAATGGTTCAACCCTTATATCTGATAAAGTGGGAACACATCCCTCTGTCACATCAAAATGGCTTCTCAGTCCTAGACTGATTTTTCCTGGTAATTGACCAGGTACCTCCATTCCTAAAATGGCAGTTGCCCTTACATCTGTCCTACTCGACAGAATGGCCAACACTCACATCTGACATGGAAGGAACCTAATCCTTTAGCCATGACAGAATGGTTTAGCCCTTATATCTGACCTACTCATCAGAAGGGCTCTGTCAATCCCAAACTGAGTGTTCCTAGGAACTGACCAGGTACCTCCATTCCCAGAATGGCAATCGACACTCATATCTGACATGGAAGGAACCAAATCCTCTCACCATGACAGAATGGCTCAACCCTTATATCTGACCTGCTCGTCAAAATGGATATGGATCTCAACACTCATATCTGACATGGAAGGAACCAAATCCTCTCACCATGACAAAATGGCTCAGCCCTTATATCTGACCCGCTCGTCAGAATGGCTATGGATCTCAGCACTTTGCCTTGGAGGAAACCTCGATCTAGAGAACACCAAGCTTCTCCCTGAAGTATTTGAACTTCACTCTGGCCAATGGCTTCATCAACACATCGGCTATATGTTCCTCCATCGCAACATACTGGAGCTTCACTGCTCCCCTCTACACTATATCCTTGATATAGTGATACTTGATCTCGATATTCTTTGACTTGTCATGGAACACTGGATTCTCTGACAACTTCACACAACTCCGGTTGTCACATTGTATACAAGTAGCATCCATCTAGAGATCAAATAAATCAGATAGTCGCTTTCACAGCCATACTGCCTCACAACTAGCTGAACAAGCTGTGACATACTCTGCTTCAGTTGTACTCAGTGCCACACAAGATTGCTTCCTGCTAAACCAAGAGATCACACCTGATCCCATACTGACGCAACACCCTGAAGTGCTCTTCCTATCAATGGCACTTCCTACCCAATCTAAATCAACATAACCCTCTAGGTTAATCTTCTGATTCACATCGTACTTGAGCCCATAATCAACTGTACCCTTCAGGTACCTCAGAATATGCTTTGCAGCAATCAAGTGAACATGTCTCGGATCTGTCAGGAACTGGCTCAAGGTGTTCATAGCAAAGCAAATATCCGGTTTCGTGTTCGTCAGGTACATCAAGGACCCAATCATCTGACGAAACATCATAGAATCAACCGACTCTGATGAAGTATCATTCAATAGCTTCAGGTTCGATGCCATAGGTGTGGCCATAGCCTTGCAGTCCATCATCCCAAACCTCTTCAGGATCTCTATTGCATACTTCCCTTGTCCAAGGAATATTCCGTCCGCACTCTGCCACACCTCCATACCTAGAAAAATAGTGCATCGACACATAACAAGAGCACCACTGGTCTTCCGCCTTCAACCTTGAAGAAAAGTTTGGAATCTGCTTTACTCTCAGTAAATCCTAGAGTCATCAGTAATCTATCCATCTTGTTGAACCATGTCGAACCTTAGATCTTCTGCAGTCACTCCCTCTGAAGCGGAGCATCATACTCCCTCTGTCTTTCATACTCTATGCACTGAAACATTCTATACTAGAGTGACAAGTAGCTTCCTATGCTACTAATATTCTATGTGACCATCTAGTGTATAGAATTGCATATTCAACCTTGTAGCAAAGGTTAAGATCTTCCTCAAACTCATCATATATGTGTTTAAACTCTTACTGGCTGCAAATCTCTCTTCATAGTCTAGGCCTTCTTTTCGTGAGAAGCCTTATGCTACGAATCTTGCTTTGTATCCCATGATGTTTCCATCTACTGCATGATGGAACTACGAAATTCTCTTCATGTATTAATACTTCATTCTAGACATCATTCTTCTTGAACTGTTCTTCCCTTTCTTCTTGGAATATTCTGCATCAATGATGTTGCTGTATTGGTCATATTATTTTCATCTTTGAACTGTTGTCACTTGTTCTTCGGAACAAGTCTTCATTCTTCTTTGCTTGTAGGCGATTATGTATGCAATCTTTCCTACAAGTCAAATGCATTTGCATGGTTAGAAACATTTCAAAGGGAATATTCATACTAGCAAATTCTTATGCATAAATATATGATCATGCAATTACTTTAGCCAATACAACATTCATCCATATCTCACGAAACTTTTCTATATGCCTTCCATCTCTACCAGGACAACATTGAGATTGTGCACTAATCCAATATGTCAGCAAAGAGGTTTCATTCTATATAAGTAGCAATGGAGAGTTTGTATAGCACCATGAGATACTTACCCATCACATGCATATTAGTAGTATACTGTCGTTAATGCAAACATCCTATCATGCATAATACATCAACTGAATATAAATAAATGCATAACAAAACAATATCATGAAATGACAATTGAATACTTATCTTTATTTGTTTCGTGGGTAGACTTATTCTTGACCCTTCAACTTCATCGTATTCTTCATTCATAATAGCATCATTTCTTATCCAAATGCTAGGATGGATAAGAGGTTCTTCAAGAGTTGAGTCCTTCGTATTCCTCATCGCTTGAGGGATCTTCTTTCGATGGTGAGAGCTTGATCTTTAGTTGCTCCCATATTCTCTTCTCTTCTTATGAGTTACTGAAAGTAAACACTTCCTTCTGGCACAAATTCCTTGCATGAATGAATCCCATGATCTTGGGAGGCCATTTAAGGTGGCTATCACCACTTCTGCATTCTCCACTTCTTATTTTACCTCTTCAAGTTTTTCTTTGATTTGAGAGACCTTTGTAAAGTATGACTGCATGGTCTCTACATTCTGAATCTTCACATTGTTCAACTGGTTTCTTAAGGTCATCTTCTAATGTATGTTCTTCCCTTCAAATAGCTTGGTCAAGGAATCAAACATATTTAGTGTCTTTAGGGAAGACACTTGTAGTACAAGTTGATTTGTGACTGAATCAACGATGATCTTCTTGGCCTTGACCAAGTTCTTCTTGTGTAAGGCTTCTAGCCTCATCTCCCTCTGGAACTAGAACCTCTCTACTCATGTAGGTGTCCAATTCATTTTCTTCAGAGAGATCATATACTTCCACGCTTGGAAGTTATCAACTTCCCCAAGCTTGTCATCAAGTTGATGTGATAGATCATTTTGAAATGAGAACCTCAAATGAAAATAGCGAAAGATTAGATCTTACTATTTTGAGGTGTCCGTCCTGGTTCCGGAGCTGGCTGATCTAGAGTTTGTCACAGAAACCTTAATTTTAAAAACTTGGAATCTTCCAGATCTGATTGGATAGAAATATATATCTCTTCAAATGGAGCTTTCCAATGTACTCCTTTTCTAAAAACAGTGGAGGGAAGCTCCCGGAACAGGAAACCCTAGTTTTCCACTTTCTTCTGCAGAAATGCCTGTTACTATTTTTGCGGTATCTCCAAAATTACTGCTCCTCTATGTCCAAAATTGCACACTAAGATATCCCCACATATCTCTATTCCAAAACCATAGGTTTCATCAGAATTGGTTTTACCAATTTGGACCTATTGTCCTTTTCCCAAGGTGACTTGTTACAGGACTGTTCAGAACATCAAAGTTGTACGGATTTCCATGTGTCACTGGTTCATCTTCTGATTCTAAATATCATACCACAAAAATTACAATCAGTGCACTTTCTAAAACAGCTTTAGAAATCTCATTTGGACCTATGTAGCCCAAGATATAGCAATTCTCCCCAAGTGTCCTATTTAGGGATGAATTCTGGAAGAGGCTAGAACCCTAATGTGGAGGGATCATATCTCCCAAAATATAGTGAATATGAGGCTGAATTTTGGATACAGTGTAAATCAGGATTGTGTCTTTCGCCTCTACAATTTTCAGATCCTGAACCTTCGCCAATCTCAGGATATAGTGAATGCAGAAAAACTTAGCAGTTTTTGGTATTTAGGGTTTTTCTAGCTCGGGGTCAAACTAGGGTTTGACTTTCCTGGAGTTTCATCCAACCAAAAAACTTGATATATGTCTCTAAAATTCGGTTTTTATGAGGATATCAATCCTATGCCGAGTTCACTCAAAAATTCCTCTTCTGTAGAAAGCCCTAATTTCCGCACCGAAAACTGAAAATGCTCGGAATCAAATTTTGCTTCAACAGAAAGATGCGCCCTTCAATGGAGAGTCATCCTAGCATACTTTTGCTGATGGATTGTGGAGAGAGACCAAAAAAATAAGAATTCTTAGCTTCTACAGCTGCACAATGTCTTCTTCTCACGTTAACTCTGATACCATGTTAGATTTTTGTCATTCAAGCTAGCATTATGATCTTAGGATCTTTAACTGAGAGAATAACATGCACAGCAATAAAACACAAGCACAACATAAGAGAAAAGAGACACAAAGAATTTTACTTGGGGAAACCATAAAGGAGAAAAACCCGCAATTTCCTCAGAGATAGAATCAGCACCAAAAAGGTAAAACCCCAAGACAACAAGATGATCTCCCGACAGCAGCAGTCTCTCTCTCTCACACTGAGAGAGCTTCTCCTCTCTCACTCATGCGCCCCAATGGGTGAGTGTGTGTGTATGAGTATGATAAATAGAGAGGCTCTCACTCTCCATTTATATTCTTCCGTTCACGTGGAACCCACTCCAACATGTCGGCCTCACTTAACAATTACTTACTAGAGCCGACATCTCTAGGAGTGTCTAATAACCCTAGTGCCCCACCACTTGTGGGGAATTTTCCCCCTCTGACCAATAGGAGGGTAACACAATGGTGGGGACTATTGCCCCGACTTACAATGACTCACCTAGGGTCGAATTCACTAGGATAGTCTAATAACCCAAGGGCCCCATAACTGTGGGGACTTTAACCCTTGACCAATATGAGGGTTACCCACAATGATTTGACATGACTTTCTCATTATAGAAACTTCTCAGAATAAACATTGGGGTATGACATGACTCAAATACATTACAAATACATCCCGGAATAAACATCGGGTTACAATACATAAGAAATACGGATGAATACATTCCGAAGTTACAAATACATCAACAGTTTTATCAGTCTTTTCCATTATGGAGTTGTTAGGTTTTTTTACTTCTTTCAAATCTTGCAGTAGTTTATCAAAATTTTCTTATAGTTTGTACATAGGCCTAATCTTTCCTAATCTCTCTCAGGTTCTTCAAATTAGAAAGACAAACATTGACACTTACAAAAGAATTGGTTGGCTCAGTCTGTTGGTATATGCCTTAGTTATTTTTGTTTCAAGTATGTGAACTGATCTAATGAGATGGTGACTCTCAGGAACTCTTGTGCATGTATTTTCAATCTGTTTGTATATTAACATATTTTCTCTCTGGAACATAGAAAAAAAGCGTAATTTTTTAATAGCGAAATAAATGATCAATTCAAATACAAAGATAATTTAATTTAATAAAATCCTTGATATTTTG
Organism: Pseudotsuga menziesii; assembly: GCA_001517045.1. Classification (NCBI taxonomy): domain Eukaryota; kingdom Viridiplantae; phylum Streptophyta; class Pinopsida; order Pinales; family Pinaceae; genus Pseudotsuga; species Pseudotsuga menziesii. Next base: position 46,417 of record LPNX010477310.1, read on the forward strand.
GTTCCTCTATTTAAATCAATTCATTTGGTCATTTTTTATTCCTTTATATACTTTTGAATATTATCCAATGCATTGCATGAGGGTTTAGTGAACATAAAGTCTCTCATACCGTGAACAATTAGTTAAACAAATTGTTTGTACTAACAATATCACTTTCAAATTCAAGTGTAATATTCAATCACTTCATTTACCATTAAGAATATTTTAATAATAATTATAATAATTATATGTGAAGCATGTTTTTCATGATTTTATTAATGGATTTCTAGGAGTAGATGTAGTTAAGGAGTAAATATACATATTTTTCGTAGAAATTAAATTAAGTTTATTTTAAGTTTTGATTTATAGGTGTTGAGAGAGATCAAATCCTTTAAAGTGTAAATCTATTTTTAGAGAAAAAAACTTGAAAAAGAATTGCATCTCACATCCTACGTTTGTTTTTCAATAGGAATTGCCATGCAAACATTCAAAACATACATATAGGGGGGATTTGCTAAGGACTTGGAATTATTGGAATAATGACAATCCTTATTTGGAATGTACCTTAGTTTTCATCATGGAAAATTTTAAGAACACCTCCTAAATTTATATGTATAATAAATAGGAAAATCACAATGATACATGAGAATATTTGAAGGATATGTTACTTATGATACAATATATACATATAATATTTTTGTGAATCTTTCACTAAATTATATAATCTTGTAAATAATTCCAAATATTTCACATATATATAAAATATTTATGAATTTTTCATTAAATTATAAAATATTATAAAGTCTTCGTGAATATTTCACAGAATTATAAAATGTTTTAAAATCTTGTTGAATTTTTAATAAAATCATCAAATAGTGCAATGTCTTGGAAAATTTGCTGACATTTTACTTAATAAAATTTTCTAGTTGATTTTGTATTCTCCTCTAATTTCCTACATACTCTTGTACTATAATATTTTGTAAACAAAATCCTAGCTACTTTGACGACTTTACTCAACACAACTAATTGTATGCTACTAAGGCCAACTCTCCTTAGAGATAAAATGCATAAATGCTTTAAAAAATGTTTGCAATAAACAACTGAGGTGCACTCGATGAAAGTGTGAAGCTCATTTAGGATACTACAGTTGGTCTACAATCAGTTTTCACAAATTTTTCCGCTTGACAAAATGCATGCAAAAAGTAAGTACATGTTACTATCAAAGGTTTTTCGCATTGATTCTTGTTATGCCATTTCTTCCTTTTGAAATTGGATAATTTTAAAATCTTGTTATCTTTAATAATAAATGGAGTAGGAGCTAGAGGTTTTCTTTTTATGGTAGTTTTAGGAAAATAACCATAGTCATGAGACTGATTAAACTTGAAATGGATTTATCTAAAGTCTGATTTTTGAATATGAACGATCCCTTAGAAATGATTGTATGGTTTTTGAAAAATTGTTTTCAAGATCAACCATGACACCTATTTGGCACATCCATAAATCCCCATATTTACCTTTTACTTATCAAGGTATGCATATTCGCAATCTCCTTCAAATCTTGAAAATCCAAAAAAGCAATGGGAGGAATGGAAAATGAACTCATGAGTTTTATAAAAAGAGGTTGTTAGACAATAAGAGTCATCAATTCAACTCTAATTTCCTTGACAAAAGGGAGGCAACTACATGTATGTCACCTCAACAATGATTAAGGAATCATTAAGGACCCCAAGTCTACATGGGCATGCTATGGCACTTCATCCAACTAATTTTGAAATGACCAAAGTCCTAGAATAAGTGTCAACCTTAAATGTGATTATGGACTAACATAAAAGGGAGACTTTGGAAATCCATTTTGGTCATAATTATACAAAATGTTTTTCTCACAGTAATTCATTTTTTGGAAAATTCACACTTGTTGGTTTCTATCACCTTCCTTGTCCCAACCCATAGTTCAACAACACCACAATACCAATAATAAACCACAAGACATCGAACCGACATAGAAACTCTGTCGGCAACACCTGCGAGGTAGGCACAGTCTCACTTGAGATATCTAATGGGTAACTACTAGAACCATGTTTCCATAGTTGGTGAGGGATTATAGTCCCTTGGCATGCAGCCAAGGCACTCGACAAAGGAATCTTGGATGGCTGGATAGTTCCTGCACGACTTAACACAAATGTATGTCAGTGCACGCAATGCGACCTTGTCCTTAACCTTAACAACTGTCCCAACTTTTGTGACACAACTAATTCCTTAAACTAACAGGCCATTGTGACTTCTGTTTTAACTTAGGAAATCTACCACAAACTTGCTTATGCATCCCAACAATGCCTTAACAATTATTCATTCATTGTTTATCAATATCATGCTATGCATTGAACAGTAGCTCATCAACACACATTGAGGAAATAACAAACATTCACGTCAACATATAAAAAAAATCAATCAACCATTTAAACAAAAGGAATAACGTGGAAACCCATCTGGGAAAAACCACCAAGGTGCTCTTCATCTGGCATGAGAAATGGATATAGCACCTTGCAGTCTATGTCTTGTAGACTGATCTTATGATATGTCTTTTATGACTCATAAATATTGCTCTCATGCTTTTTGGTTTATTCTTCTATCTACTCCTACTGATCTGCACACAGCCTGGATCAACTCTTCTATCTACCATATGCACACTCAGCTGTAGATTCCTTCTATTCCTAGCGGTCTGCGCACACAACTACAAGATCTGTGGCTCAACAACATCCTACTGCTACTAGACTCCTCCTTGACTCTTCTCTCTGGCTAAATCTAAATCAACATACAACAAAAATGGCATCATTAGCTCTAGACAACCAATGAATGACCAAGAACAACCAAAACCCACCAACGAATAATGACCAACCCTTATACAGAATAGGTTCTTCTTACTTATAACTTCTATCAGACCATGCAGGGTCGAATACATACTGTTGATTAGTTATATGTCATGATTAGCTGTCACAATAGGCTGTCATGGACTGACGCTAGGAACTATCGGCCTGACTTACAAAATATTCCTTCATATGTACGTTGCCGTAGGATTACGCCGTATTTAACAACCATGATATTCACCTGTCACTTTTTAGTTGTTATCACCTATACATCTGTACGTTTTCCTTTCCTCCATCATGCACATCTTTGTTCTGCATGTGCTGGTCCCTTTGTTTCGTTCGTGACCTCTCATCCTTTTTGTCATGCATGTGACGTACCTTATTTTGCTTGTCTCCTTTCCTATCCCAACAGGCCCCCAACACTTACATGTGGCTCATCCTAAGCCACTAAGCAAAAAAGGTCTTGTCTTCAAAAAAATTTAGTCGCAAAACTTACTGCTTTTCCCGCAAAATTATATGACTCTGGTGCTGATTGCGTCGTAGGACCAACCTTGTCTTAAAACTATTTCACCATCTGTTGCATCCCCGCAACTTTATCTGATACCTCTTCTTTCTGCGTGACCAATTCTCTACTTGGTTGGAACTGATATGTTCCGATGGACCTATGTCTTCTGAATGTGTGATACTCTCAATTTTTTCCTTCAATGGCTGAAGAAAGTTGGTGAGGCGTGCTGCTTCTGACTTGTGCACTTCAAATTCTACTTCCCTATCCCTGTCTCTATCTTGAAGATCCTGGACCTCCTGCTGTAGTCGCTTAATTTCAGTCATATTGGTTACCTTCTCTTGGAAGGCCAGCTTCTTCATGTCTTCTTTCTCTACGACGATTTTTTCTTTAGCTGCGCAACTATTTTCCCTTATGCTTTCAATAGTCGCATCCTCCATAAGTGCTTCCCATACCGCAGAAATGACTTCTATTGCCTTAGTGCATGATGTTTCTCCTTGTTTTATTTTTCCAGCAACCTCAAACGCTGCTTTCCTTCCTTCTTCGAGCTCCTCCAGAGGTGTGCTCGTCACCTTTCTAGCTTGCAGCTCTTCTACCTACTTTTGAATATCTTACGCGATCTTCGCTAACCTGGTTACCTTAGTCATGTAGTCCTCATCTTCTTGGCTTGCCTCAGGTGGGAATTTTGCAATGGCACTCATAATGGTCTCTGCTAGTGTGAGGCGGTTTTGCTCACGCACCTGTATTTCTTGTTCCCTCTCAGCAAGAAGGTTGATGCGCCCCTGAAGTTCTTGTTCTTTTTCCTTCAATAGGGATTTGCGTTCCTTTTTCTTCTTTGGGAGGGCCACCTTCGGTTATAGGCTCTCTTTTGCAGAACATAGTATGGGAAATTCTCATCTTCTTCCTTTGCATCCAGCCTTCTGCGTGGTGGTGAGTCTTCCTCCATAGGTTCTTCCACCTATTGTTCCTCTTCTAAGGGTGCTTTAGCCAAAGCATCTGTAGGAGCAATATTCCTGCGTTTCTTCATCTTTGGGATTCCAGATGATCCTGCGACTATTCCATGGCCGGGTTGTCTTGGCTCCATGATAGGTGCTGTAGCTGCGGAAGCAGCTGGTGGTCTTTGAGCTGGGGTAGGCATAGCACGTGATCTTAGCATTGGAATTGTATCATGACTGACCACATTGGCAGGTTTCTTCCATGTTCTCACCATTGGATTAGTATCTAGTTGTTGCTACAGGTGCTGTATCTTAGGTGACGAAATCTCTTCTTTGATTGGGAAACCGAAGATAATAGTTGCGCTTGATGGCTCATTGTCGCTAGGCATCTCAATTACCATGGGTGTCATCTTACTTCAACAGGAATGACAGAGTTCGACTCTTCAATCACTTGGCTCTATTTTTCTCTAGCTCACTCTGTGGTCATAAAAGAATGCTTGTCAGTGAAGCCTTACACTTATACCTGCCATCACATCATGTAGTCGTCATGCAATGATCGGTTAATGTCTAATCTGTCACATGGGTTTCTTGGCTACTGCATCCATTCATTTAGCCGTTAACTTGAGTGCTGCGTTTTTTCTTTCAGAATAGTTATGGTGGATCCATCGGATGTGACCTTGCAACACACAATCCTTCTCCTTGTATCTTATTGAATTAATGACACTTAGCTGTCATGATCGCCTAAATCTTCATTGAATATTTGCACTTTAATGTTGGCTAGCCTATCATTTCCACCTTTGGAAGCACTATTGACGTAAAAATTTGCTCACTAGGCTCCATCTAGCCTACACCACTTGTTGACATCCATATCCTAACCCATTTGATCCCCACACCCATCTTTAGCCTATGTTTTTCTCCAAAATGCTAAAAAATAATTAAAAAGGGCTTGAAAAACCCAAAAGAGCCAAAATAACTCACTACAGAGCCTAAAGGCTCACAAAGGGGATAAAAAGGCCACAAAGGGGCTAAAATACCTAAAGGAGCTATGACATAAGGAAAAAGGTCTTAAAACCCTAGGTAGGGCCCAAAAACATATAACCAAGGGATAAAAACCCTAAATTAGAGAAAAAAAACTATAAAAGGAGGGGTGGGGGTCACCATCAAACACATTCCATTTCATAGTGTCCTCGTAATGTTTGCATGAGTACCTTGAGAGACCTTTCACTCTCAAACTATTCATCCCTCGTAGCTCCATTCCCCCCACTTGCTCATTCTCATTCCCTTGGTGTGTTGAGCCATAAATCCACCCATTCGTAGCCCATGGAGAGGTAGATTTAGAGTTAGCGCATGGTGGTAGATTCCTTTTTCTTATTGGTTCGTCCATAGTACCAGTTACTATTGGCCGTTCTTTGATTTGAAAATCGTTCAACTATGCAAAAACAACCAAACCAAATTTTTGAAAATTCACCTCTGTTTGGTCACATTTTCTGCCCAAACAGTTGATTCATTTGCAGGTCTGTCCATCATTAGGGGTAAAAGGGTATGTTTTGGAAGTGGGATTTCGACCATTTGCATTGATTTCTCACGCTTTGATCACAATCCTCCCCCCCAAAAAATATCTTCTACAGGTGCGCGACCCATTTTTTACTTTGTATTAGCATTGTAACCTTTTTGGCTTTTTTGTTTGCTATTGTTTGGACTATCAGTGCGACTTTGCCACCACTGTCCAATAACCCATTTTTTTCTTGCAAGTAATCTGTTCAGTATTGATTGGGTATGTGCTTAATCATTTACAAATACAAATCTACCTAAATACTTAGTTTATTTTTGCACAGTTAGTTTTTAAGTTTTAAAGAATTAGTGGAAATAAACCCCCTTGCACAACCCTTCCTCCTCTACTTAGTCATCACCCTCTGGGCTATTCGGAGATAATACGGAGGGTTATACAAGTGTAGTAATATGAACCTATATGATTTATTTCTCTAAGCCATTAAAAACAAGTGACTTGGAAGGGAAAGGGGGTTGGAGACCGTAGGGGATCTCACGACGTTCGTGTCCTCCCCATTGACCAACCTTGCACTTGAAGGGTGACTTGAGGATCTACAGGTGGGATTGTTCCCAATTTGATGAGATCCCAACACCCTTTTTTAGCATACGGGGAATACAAACATAGGGTAGTCACTGGACAAACTTACATGGTTGTTAGTTCATAGTTGCATTTTTCAATTCTATTGATTTTTACTGGTATTTCCACATTACAGGATTCCAATTACCTCATAAAAAATGAGAACCATTTTCTAAACCATATATTTGCAAAAAGAGATTTAAAATAAATAGAATCCATTCACAAAAGTGCACACAAGCACACCACATAATCAACCAAACTACATTCATGACACCGAGCAAACCTCTAAAAGTAACAAATTTACTTTAATTCAAAACACTACAATTTGAGGACATAAGTCCCTGATTTCCTTTGTAACGTCCCCGATCCTCCGATCGGTGAAGAGGACGCTACTGAACCTTATCCATCTAGGAAAATAGCCCCATGAACATGTAATTACATATAAACTGAAGAAAAATTGCTTGGAAGTAAAAACATGCATACATGATTATCATACAGTGGAAGAAAAACCATACATTCCAGCATTTAACATGTTCATCATCATTCATTAAACATCAAATATGATCGCAAAAGTAAAATGGACAAGAATACTTATCTTATAAAGAACTCGTTCTGCAACCAGCTACGTCGCTGCAATGTTCCACCTAACCATAGGCCAGCGTGCTCCTTAATCTCTTAGCAACGCTGCCACCCCTGAGCTGGGCATGATTCCCCAAGGAATAAGAAACAAGTAGGCTTACACATAGCCAAGGATACACAAAACAGGCAAGCCAACACAGTTGGGTTTATCAGGCCATCAACAAATCAGCCAAGCCAACACAGTTGGTTTATCAGGCCATCAAGGAGCTAGGAAAGGCTAAATGCTAAGTTGGTGAGCTCATTGAGGAGCTAAGGATACCTACACCAGAACTAGCCTAACTTCTAGGGCACCCACACACACCCAACACAAGGAAATCAATCCCTTCTCCACTACACAGTCCCTCAGGCCCTGACCTCCCTTCCAGTGCTATTCAGGGGTTGTGGAGAAGAAATCCATCCTTCTAGTTCTGTCTGTGTGGTTCCAAAACACACTAGGTTTATCAAGCAACCCAAGCCCTCATCCCCACTCCAACATAGTCCAAAGACAAACCACTGCATACACGCAGCTAAACAAGTGATTCACAACTTGGACAGGGGAAATCAATTCTTGAGTCATTCTTGGCCCTATCGTGGCCAAAACGACTCCATAATAACCTACAGCAGCTCAAAACGTGAATGAGACCACAAAAAACGAACAACGTGGGGAAAACCACAGCCCTGCGCCCAACAGTGAAGTGACGGGAAATTACACAGCCCGAAATGGAAGAGAAAGCAGACTCTCAGCATGGACAGGAGGAAAAAATGTATACAAAGGCCACAAATACGTAAGGAGAACCTATACACACAAAACGTGAATGGATTATCCACAAGAAATCGTGGGTGACAGAGAAAAAGACTTCCTAGCTCTCTGCCTAGGTAACACGACGCAGAATCCTGTGCGTGAGAAGGTGAGAGAACCACTGTCTGAGTGAGAGTGAGCCCAAAACCATCCAGAGAGTGGAGTCATGCAAGAAATGAAGGAATGGAATCATGGTCCATCCCCTGCTCTCTTTTGAGGGAATGAGCCAGCTAGTGGAGTGTGCATGTGGGCAAGGACTGGCAGTCCTGCCACCCACCACCTCCCAGCCATAACTACCCCAGCTAACAATAGAAGTTTTTAAATGGGTGGTTGACACATGGCTTTTCCCCATAGGCTCATTGTTTAACATTCCCCCCCCCTTATCCTTAGGAAAATCATTCCCTTTTCATTATGGTTGCAGTGACATAGCTGGTTGGGTTTCATTTAATTAAAATGCATATTTACATGATGGAAAAACTAATATGTGTCATATATCACGATATACCATCGGCAACGAGTCCAATCATCGAAACGTAAACAACCAAATCGCGGGTGGGACTTTTGCCTTTAGCTCCACACCACAATTAATTACAATATATACATCATGTACATTTAATACATCGGGGTCAAAACCGGGGTGTTACATTCCCCTCCCCCTTCAATAGCAATGTCCTCAGTGCTTTACAAAATTGATCAAAATGCTACACTGGTATAGCCTCAGTGTTCCATAGATTTGAACAAAAATGGATGTGCCAATCGCATGGCATCCTCTAGCTCCCACGTAGCCTCTTCAGGTTCGTAGTGCTCCCATTGCACCTTTACCTGCCCTATGGCTCAGTTCCGGAGCATTGTGACCTTCCTGTCAAGGATGCGCATTGGCTCGATTTGGAACTCTCCCTCGAGTTCCACTTGAATCACATCCCAATTTATCACATGGTTAAGATCATGTACATATCTCTTAAGAAAAGAAACATGAAAAACATTATGAGCTCTAGTGCTAGAAGGCAATGCAAGTCTATATGCAACTGGTCCTATTATTTCAAGCACTTCAAATGGCCCACAATATCTTAGTGATAGCTTGGCACAACTTCCAAGCTTCAAGGAACTCTTCCTTACCCTCACTTTGAGGTAAACATGATCCCCAACATTGAACTCCCTGTTCACCCTATGCTTATCTGCATAGCTTTTCTGTCTGTCCCGTGCTGCTTTCAGATTCTGCCTAATCTTTACAACCTCTTGCTCCATTTCCTACACCTTCTTCCATGCAAAGCTTCATACGAACTCATCACTAAGGATGCCTGCTGTCCATTGTTATACACAAACCCTACCAAGTGTAAGTAATCTTCCCACTTGGTTGGTTTGTCCATCACGTACATGCGAAGCATATCTTTGAGCACCTAATTAAATCTCTCTGTCTGCCCATCTATCTAAGGAGGGTATGCAGTGCTGAAGTTTAGCTTTGTACCCAAATCTGCAAACAACCCCTTCCAAAAATTGGAAGTGAACTTGACATCTTTGTCAGAGACAATTGCCTTAGACAATCCATGCGACTTGAAAATCTCCTTCATGAAGATATTTGCAATGTCATGAATCTTATGTATAGACTTCAGTGGTATAAAATGTGCTTCCTTTGTCAACTTGTCCACCACAACCATGATGGAATCATGTTGTCTCCAAGTCATCGAAAATCCTGTAATGAAATCCATGGAAATAACTTCCCAATTCCATTCCGGAACTAGAAAAGGCTGCTACAAACCTGCTGGGTGTTGATGCTCAACCTTTACCTACTGACATTTCATGCACTTTGAAATGTATTCATCCATGTCCTTTTTCATTCCCAACTAGAAGTATTATTTTCTGGTGGTAGCAATCATCTTTTGGTATCCTGGGTGACCAGAATACCGATTTTGATGGATTTCATCCATAACAACTATCCTCAAATCTACTACATTTGGAATATAAATTCTGCCTTTATAAGTAAGAAGTCCATCTTCTTCCAACTTATATCCCTCATATCTCTTCTCAAGACTTTTCTACTGCAATTTTTCTTTCACTAGCTCATACAATTCATCTCTGGCAGTACGATTAATAATCTGCTGCCTCAAATCTGATTGGAAAATACTAAGAGATGCCACATGCATGTCCTACATCTTCCTGTTGAGTGCATCAGCTACCTTATTCTCTTTTCCCTTTATGTGCTTGATTTCAAAATCAAAATCCCATAAAAACTCTAGCCATATCTCTTGCCTAGCATTCAGAGTAGGCTAATCAAATAGATACTTCAGACCACAATGGTCTGTCCTGAGCTCAAATCTTCTACCCATCAAGTAGTGCCTCCACATCTTGAGGGAATGTACTATGGCTGCAACCTCTAGATCATGAGTGGCATAGTTCTTCTCATGCTCCTTCAACTTTCTTGACCCATAACATATCATGTGGTTGTCTTGCATAAGGACTCCTCCAGGCCCTTATCCGCATGCATCGCTACACACCACAAAATATTTCTTTGGACCTACAACTTTCAATACTGGTGCACTGGTGAGAATATTCTTCAACTGCTGGAAGCTTTCTTCACACCTCGATATCCATTCAAACCTTATCCCCTTCTTTTGCAAAGAAGTGATGGCATGTGCAACTTTGGAGAACCCCTCAATGAATCACCTGTAGTATCCTGCAAGTCCCATAAAAGACCTTACATCTGTCACATTTCTTGGAGTAGACTAATTCATAATGGCTTCAATCTTTTCAGGGTCCACAGATATACCCTCTTCTGAGATAATGTGACCCAAATATTGAATTCTATCTCTATAGAAGTCACACTTGCTCAGCTTTGCATACAACTGATGCTCCCTGAGCAATTGCAATGCCAATCTCAAATTTTCTTCATGCTCCTCCTCATTCTTAGAGTAAATAAGAATGTCATCAAGGAAAACAAGAACAAACTTGTCCAAATACCTGTTGAAGACACTGTTCATAAGGGACATAAATGTAGCTGGTGCATTTGTGAGACCAAATCATACCACTACAAACTCATAATGTCCATACCTTGTTCTGAAGGCTGTCTTATGAATGTCTTCATCCTTGATTCTCACCTGATGATAACCAAACCTCAAGTCAATCTTGGAAAATACATTTGCCCCTCTCATTTGATCAAAGAGGTCATCAATCCTAGGAAAAGGATATTTATTCTTCACCGTAACCTTGTTTAACTATCTGTAATCAATACACAACCTGAGTGTACCATCTTTCTTCTTTACAAACAGAACTGATTCTCCCCAAGGAGACACACTCAGACAGATATACTTCTTTTCCAACAACTCTTGCAGTTGGATCTTCAACTCTAGCATCTCTGGTGTACTCATCCTGTAGGGTGTCTTGGAAATTGGTGCTACTCCCGGCACAAGTTCAATTGTGAAATCAATGTCCCTCTTTGGAGGAAGCCCTGGAATCTCATCAAGAAACACATCCTTGAATTCCTGTAACACCTGATAGTCCTCCAACCTAGGATTTTCGTCCCCTATTTCCTCCAAAATATGAGCTGCATACAACTGGAAAACCTTCCTACAGAACTTCTTCAATTGCATTACTGAAACCTGCCGTACTAAAATCACCTTTGGAATACCTCTCACAACTACTGGGTTCCCTTCTTCATCCATGCATTTGAAAGTCTTATTATAATAGTCAAGCTTCACCCTGTGAGCTTCTAACCAATCCATTCCAATGATTATATCATAGGAACCAAATGGTAGAACATTCATATCTACACAATTGACCAACCCATTCATGACCATTGGACATTTCTCTACCACTTCACTGACCTTTATCTTAGTTCCAGTGGCTAGCTGAACTAACCAAGACTTCCTATGCTTTACTTTCTTAAAAGCACAAATCTCCACTACTCTAGGAGTAATGTAACTGTGAGTAGAACCAGGGTCAATCAAAATAGAAATAGATTGCTCAACAATCTTACCTACAACTTGAACCACAGTTGAATGGTGATCTGCCTGGCAGTCCTCCTGTGCTGCATAGATCCTAGGGACAACCCTTGCCACTTGATCCACTATTTCTGCTTCTTGAATGTTGTAAGCTGGCCTTGCACTTTCATTCTTGAGTGGACAATCTCTGTGCATGTGGGGTCCTTTACATTTCCAACATTGGAGTGGTCCACCATTCTATTGTGTATCTTCAGGCTTTTCTCCTATCACTCCAACTGGCTTACTCGTAGTTTGGGATGGCTTCTTCTGCTGATTCCTGAAGTTAGAAGGTTTGAAACCTTTATTTATTTGGTCAAACTTCTCATTCTTGTTGTCCTTCCATGCCTTATGGTAATCTGGTTTACCTTTGCTTTGTTCATAGCAATACTTAGCCTCCCTGATTGCTTCTTGAAGAGTTCTAGGTTCATAAAACTCAATTCTGTCTTTGTAAGACTGAGGCAATCCACTTAGAAAATGTTGGACCTTCACTTTTTCATCTCTGATGTACCTAACATACCTTAACATCTCCAAAAACTTATTTGCATACTCTTCCAAGGTCTGCTGCCCCAATCTCAGCTCATGGAACTCCTTAATCTTGTCGTCATAGTACCTGTTAGAGAGGTATTTCTTCTTGAAATACTTCTTGAATTGTTTCCACTTAAGTCTCCTTTCACTGATCCTATTTACTTGCTTGAAGCGTTCCCACCAAATGGATGCCCTTCCATTCATATTGAATATGGAAACCCTTGCCTTCTTGTTTCCCGAATAATTTTGAACTTGAAAGTACTTCTTTATCCCAAGAAGCCAAGCTTCAGCCTCTTGTCCAGTGTTTACCTCACCATTAAATGTAGGAGGATTAGGCTTCTTAAATTCATCCCAAGAGCGATCCCTATGGTGTCTCCTTCTTTTTCTTTTATGAGAAGATGAGCTTGAATCCCTGCTGGATTCTTAGGAGTCGGATGATCCACTAGAGGTCCTTCTTCTTCTCCTAGTACTTCTCTTACTGCCTTCCGGTCTTGCTATATCTTTCTTTGCAAGTCTATCAAGATCTGCAACATAGCAACATTCAACTGATGCTGCTCTTCTTGGGCTTTAATCAAGCTTCTCATGGTGGCTGCAACATCTAACGGTGTCTCTTGGAATCTCCTTCCATTAGACTCTATGTCATCATTTCCATTACAGACATTTTCTCCCATGGCATCTTGCACACGCTCATAAGAATCCTGAGCATCATATCAATCATGGGTTCTCATAACTGAATCACCACTTACTTACCAAACTGCACTATCTGGAATACTGCCCTTGAAGGTGTCTATGATTCTGCAAATGTGTTAGTAACACAACTGTTAGATGCATAACATTGATATAAATTAGAATTACTTACCTTCACCTGGAAAAAATCATAAAAAACCATTGAAAAATCTCATTGAAAACTGTTGAAATTTGCTAAAAATCACACTTGGAAAACTCAAAATTTTCCTTTGTTAATCGTGTCTCATCCCAACAATTTTTTCGATGTATCAGATCCGTAGTTGACCAAGCTTCCGATGTTTTGGCGGTCCAAACAGCTAAATCTTTTCGACGCTCATCAGTGGACCAAACTACTAAATTCTTCCGACATGTCAGCAGTCCCATGAACTAATTTTCTCTGATGTGTCGGGGGACCCATCAACTAAGTTTTTCCAATGTTTTGGGCCGATTGTTAACACACCAAAATGGTTAACTACCTCATCTACCTCACTACATGGCTCATTTGTCCATTTGCCTACCATATTTCCCTGAAAATCCCACAAAAAGCCTCCAAAAGGCCTAAAATGCCTCTAAAAGGCCACAAAACCATTTAAAAAGCCTCCAAAAGGCCTAAAAAACCTCCAAAAGGCCCAAAAACCCATTTTTCCTCCAAAAATAGCCAAAATTCCTCTAAAAATAGCAAAAATCCCCAAAAGGGAAGAAAAGGAATAAAAATAATGAGGAAAAAAGGAGGAAAACCCTAAAACAGCAAAAACCCTAAACAAGCTGCCCTAAACCACATGGTTTCCCAAAACCATGGGCAAGCACTCCACCACTAAAAAACTATAAATAAGTGATGGAGACCCCTCATTTCACATCCACAGTCATAGCACCCTTACTCTGCCAAAACGTCTTGTGAAACCCTAGCTTACCATCAAGCTGTTTTCACTACTGAGAACCCACTTTTGGCCTATTTTCCACCATCGGAGAAGGAGAAGGAGCAGCTCGGAGCTCGGAGCCACCGACATCGGACCAGCGCAACGGACTCCACCAACCTCTTCATCAGAGGTAACCCAAATACAAAAAAAACTTTTTATACATCTTCTTGTCGTTTTTACTTTCTGTTATTTACTTTTCTGTTTTAGTTTAGTTTGTTTTTACTTACATCAATCGAACTGCTACTAAGGAATCCAGATTCCTTAGTAGGTGCTCATTAGCACAAGCTAGGGTGAAAACCCTAGCTACAGTTTTGGCGACTCCGCTGTCTGTTTTATTGTTAGTTTTCTTTTCGTACTGCATTTTCAGTTTGCTGTTTTCGGCCGCCGGAAACCGCGCCGTTTTCTTCCGTAGCCGCGGCCCGACCGCACATTTCAGGCCTTAAGCCGTGACCATCCCGCTGCTGTTAGTCCCTTTTGCCTGCATCCTGACCGCGTTTTTTCCACCCACAGTCGCGATCCGACCGCACCTGTTCATTACACAGGCGCGCTCTGATCGCCGCTGTTCCCCCCGAACCCGCGGCCCCCGTCATGGCTACCCTTAGCCTCCCGGGTTTAACCTTAGGATTACCCATTTGGTATCTTTCGCCTCCAGTACACCCACCGACACCAGATGTCGTCTTGCAACCAGTCCAACCCATAGCCACTAATAGTCGCCCACCTCCCGGTGTTGCTACCCCGTCAGCCCCCACGAAACC
>LPNX010477359.1:0-51118 GCA_001517045.1 Pseudotsuga menziesii
GTCGATAGCCTTATCGGCATGGTTTCAAAACTCACAAATAATCATTTTTTCAAACTTGGTTGACGTCATTATCGGCTTCATAAGGAAACTATATAGATCAATATTTTCAAAACATGTAGATGGTGTTATCAATAGTGTTTGAAAACTCGTTAGAAGTAATATTCACAAGTTTAGTCAATGGATCGTTGGCATTATTTTGAAACTATGAATTCATTATTTTTTATGCATGGGTCAAACATATTGTCAATGAAATCCCAGATGATTGAAACTTAATCTTATGAGGAAACATTGATGGTATTGTTGATGAATTTTGAAAAATCCGAAGTCCAATCTTATGAAGAAATGTCGATGGTGCCATTGACAATGTTTAAAAAATATGAAATTGGTCTTAATAAGATATTTTGTAAAGTGTCAATAGTCTAAAATATTTATAGCATGATTTGATGAGGAATTTGAGGCTTTACTTGGTCAAGATCAAATGCAAGTAAACTAGCATCTAAGATATTAATTCCACCAATAAATATCAACAATATTTTTCACTACGTTGGGCATCTTTGGAGGACTTCCAAGGAAGAGATCGCACAAGGTAATTGAGATAAATTTTCAACTATACTATAGTTTTGAGTAGTTTAGGCATTGGGGTTATGTGTGTACCTTTGTAAAACTCCCTTGGGGATAAGGCAATCTGTCATTAGATTTATTCTCTATATTTAGAGATCCACCAAAGGAAATCTGATGGAAATGGATTTGATTCAGTAAATCCAAAGACAAGAGCATCATAATTACAAGCTTAGTATTAATATGGGCATCTTTCTCACACAAGAAAATGTTGGCATTTGTGGTATCTTCCCCTTGTGGAGGATTATCCTAGTTTCCTCCTTACAGAGGTATTGGGTTAGTAGCAACCATTTGTTGGTGTTTTGCATAGGAAATGGTCGAGTTAACAATATGGGTTGTTCTGAAGTGATACATCATTGAATTTCTTCCATCTAAGGAAACCAATGAGCAGGAGGATATCCTTCACAAATCATGCAAGGAAATTTAAGCTTATTTTTCTCTTTAGTACCCCAAGTGGTCGTACTGGGATCCTGAACAACCTCTTTCCCTGGATTAGAATTATTCTTCTTATTTCTGCTAGGTCATTAGTTTCCTTTGTTATTCCTTGGCTTGATAGATAAGACGTTAGAGTTTTGACGAACTAGGGTATTGTGTGAAGGTTTTACAACTATAAGTGGGTTTTGTTGAGCAATCATATGCCCCATTTGGGTTTTTATCTGATCAATTCCTGTATGCGTAATAGAACCAATCACACCATAAGTGTGTGGTCATGAAGGAGGTTTTGACAGATATGTCATGGATCAAGTTGCATGGGGAATTAACTCATAAATTTCCATATTGAGAGTGTGTCAAATCCATTTATTAAGCAAGAATAATGAGATTTTCCTCGTTGAGGAATCCCAACATAGCTACTACTTTAACAATATTTAGAAATAAGTATTCCTCAAATCATTCCTCTAAGAATTCACCATGGATCTTAAGTTTGATTAGCTATAGATGGAACCTCCTCTCGTGAATATGATATTCATAAATGTCAGTATAAGTAGACTATCATGGTGACATCAAAATTTCAGTCCCTGTCTTTTAGCAGATATGTAATTGTCAAATGTTTAAAAAATACCTTGGCCAAAGATGAGAAGTCAGTAAAAGAACTAAGAGGTTGTTTAATATACAATTTAGCCAATCTCCTTGTCAGATTGCATTGGGAAAGATGCAAATGAATGGTAGCATCCACAAGTGATTTAGATTGACACCATAAGTAGAAATTCATTACATGAGTAGAAGGATATTCACTAAACCATATATCAAACTTGGGTATGCCAAATGACAATCTGGATTAGATGGAGGGCCATCTAGGTAGATGGTGTATGGGATCAGTGGCCAATCATGATAAGTCCAGTAAGTTCAAAGTGGCCAAAATGGTGATTGAATTTAGAACATAGGTATTAGGATTGATGATAGGTGAAGCCTAGTTTCCCCTTATGAAATGAGTATTCCTAAGGACATTCACCCCTAAAGGAGGATTTTTTCCTCCTAAAAGATGGCCAACCCAAGGACTATTTTTTCCCCAATGTGATGTTTTTCCTCCTACAACATTGTTACTCCAACGTGCAATATTTCCTCAAGGAGAAATATATATCCTATGTATATTGCTAGTGCTAGGTTTGGGGGCATTATTTGCTAGTCCATTCCAATCATAGGAAAAACCCATATTTGGAATAATTAGTCAACCAATGGTGATCCCAGATGTGGGATTAGGCCCACATTCACGGTGGAAACCCGGAAACCTAACAACAAGCATCGAAGTGTTTGGGATAGTTGTTGTGATTATGGAAAAGATGTGAGTTATAATTTGTCTGTTGATAGGGGGGATCCCATAAGGATGGGTTCCTGGTGTTTGAGTCCCACTCGTAGAAGGAGGGGCTCCACTAACTAGTGATATAAAGGGATAATTGTTGCTTCCTATATCCACATAAATAATAGTGTGGCTATATTCACATAAAATTATTGTCACACTTGGGCCTAACATTTTGTTATGAAAATTGCATAGAAAGAAAAATGAATATGTATGTGGTGATTAACCTCCTGAAAGCACTATATAATCATAAGGATCCGTAAAAAAAGTATTGAAATTGGCTAGAGGATGATTATCAATGGTCTCGATCCCTTGTAGACCAAACTCTTCTATTATGATAGAATGTGTGTCTGTATTTTGAACCAAATCCTCTCGTCATGAGGCTTGATTAGATCTCAAACAATTAATGTTTTATCCAAATGGGATTCCAAGATTCGTGTGTGTCATTTTATAAATTGGAATTAATAAGAATTCCAATCACCTTTGCGTATGGGTGGAACCTATGAACTTAGGAGGGTCACATATCTTCTACCTAGAAATGTAAATCAATTGGTCAACCACTTTTAATTGCTAAGTTTAAAACAAAAAATAGAATAGAATGATCAAGTAGTCAATCCTAGGGCCAACTAAACACACATCACCAAAAATAATTTGTTTGATAAGAAGTGTATGGAACAACATGAAAATCTACAATTCTAAACACTAGATGAAGTTGGTTAAGGTCTTTATTTGATTATTGGAGAGTTGAAAAGAGTTCCTTCTAAAAACTACTCCTAGGGAGATGAAGTCAAATTAGCAAAGGTGTGAAAAACAGTACGATAACTTTCATGCAATAATCACCTGAGGGGAAAGTATGCACACCAAATGAAATACCCACCAAAAGAACCAAGGAAGATGTTATGCACGGTCTTAGGTACTACAAGTATTTCCCACTTGCAGTATCATGAGCGATATCCTAGGAAAAGACAATATGGTTATCATTTCACAATTAGAAAATAGGGGGGGGGACAATCATAAATTAATATCAGACTTATGGACAGGGAATGTGCGGTTAAGCCCTCGACCGAAAAAAATATATAAAGGTGGTGTCACCCTCAGGAATTTCCACTTTAATATAAATCCCCTGCACATGAAATAATCCCACTAAAAAAGTAAAGAGGGGATATCTACCCAACTTTCTTAGCTTGATCGTAGTGTTTGGAACATGTGTAAGATGTGTTTTCCCAATCAATTATCCTTGTTATTAATGGATTTAACCCTTTTTAGTCAATTCCTAGTTTCATTTTAGTGGCCTTTGATCATTTGTTGTCCAATGTTGCAGCAAGTCCTTATCAACTAGGCTAAGATGTGTTTGTTATAAAACACAATCTCATTTATTTTAAATTAATCATTTCTTTTTAAGTTTGTTTCTTACTCAAAGGGAAGACATGAAACTATTGAGACATTTTTTTACTCAAAAGTTGCTAGAAAATAATCATTAGAGAATGCAAGATGCAATTTTAATTTTCATTTGATGAACACTTTATTTTTTGGAGAAAGAGAGAAATTTTCACTTTTTGCAATGAAATGCAAAGCATGAAATTTACTATTTGATCAAAAAAATATGTTGGCTTATAAAGAAATGTAAAATTTAAATATGAAATTTTATTTTTCTCTCAATGAAAACAACTCAAATATTAAGAGAAAGGGAGAATTTTTTTTAACAATACAATGCAAAGCATGAAAATTATGACTTCTATCAAAAAAAAATATATCAAATTTTAAAGAAATGTAAAAAATAAAAATAAAATACAATTTAATTATTCTTTTGATTATAACAACCCAGATCTTGAGAGAATAAAAAGGATACTTTTCACAACCAAAGGAAACAAACAATGTTGGGAGATAAAGAAATTAACTCAAAGGTTAAATGCAATTCAATTTTTATTCCTAAGTAACTAGAAAATATCTGATTCTTCGAAGATGAATACACACATGCAAGAAAGAACGAAAAATTAATTATTAATCATGAGTTCAACCTCTAAGTTTTACACAAACAACAAGAAAACATTGAAAATTTCTCATGTAGATTGAATTTTTAAGGATTAGGTCACTATTGTTGGGATTGAAAACAAGACCACATGGATATGGACATGTGTATTTTTCTATATCATGTGACCGATCACTATTATTCCCACAGAAATCGTGACCAAGTGACCCGTTTGATCAAATAAACAAACAAATCCTAAGCAGGAACCGCCTAGATCTGGCTCAAAATTCCATCAATTGAACATAAACTAATGAAAAAATATCCTATATCTTTTAAAATAGAAGAAACAAATAAGAACAACCCTAACTGGAAAAATATTATATATTTTTTCTTAGTGTAGTTTTGAGTTTTGTTAAGAGAGGAAGTGGCACATAACTAAAAAGTTAAGTGACTCCCCCTATACATGGTTCAATATCTTTGATAGACTAAACTCAATTTCTATTATAACTTTCCCTAAGATCTAACTTGAATCCAAAATTAAATCGAAAGATAATAAATATAAGAGAAACTGATTACTGAATTTTGTCCTTTTCTCTTTTGTGCAGACTCATCTTGATCATTTTCAACTTAATAGATTCATCTAATAGAACTACATATTAAGATCTAACAAGACAAGCTTCCTAATTCTTCATTTACCAACTATTTTAACAAGAAACCAATATGCATAAAAAAATATCTTAATCTACTATCCATGCCATATATATCCAACCATGTATTTATGTATGTATGTATGTATGTATGTGTGTATGTATATCCCATAAATATCCAACCATGTATGTATGTATATATGTATGCATGGATGTGTGTGTGTATGTATTTATTAGTCAACAATACACTTCTTGTACTCATTTACAACAATTTAAACAAATAATCGACATGCACATTAAAGAATCCTAATCTACTATCCAAGTCATAAGTCTCCAACCAAAAATATATTCAAGCATATAAAAATAACATATATTTTGGGGAAAAGAAGATAGAATTACATTGAAATAATGAAGCAAATACAACAATTGGTAAACCTGGCTATCAGTATCATACTTCCTTCTCTAGAAACTTAGTCTTATACTTATCCACTAGGATTGATCCTCTGACCAATCCAATCTTAAAACTTACTTTTGTGAAGAATCCTATTGTAGGCTAATGGTCTTCAATCAAACTCCAATCTCTTAGCAATTGAAAACTATGCCTAAGAATAATTTTGTTCAACCAAGATTTCTCCAACATAAAGATGCTTTCACTTGAGCTTTTTTTTTTTTTTTTACCCCATTCTTATTTTTATAGTATTATTGAGAGTGATGAATATAAAAAACATCCTTAGTCTCGTAACAATATAAAACCAATATAAATAACAATTTTCAAGGGTATTGGACAATAACAATAAGAAATATACATGTCCGATAATAAATATTCAAAAACCTAAAAATTCACTTGATTTTCCCAAAATATATTGTGAAAGTTGGTTGGGTTGAACACACCTATATCAATTACAAGAAAACATAAAACCATCAATCCATGTGTCTCTCATGTAACTTTCCATGTCAACCACGCACCTTTTAAATTGACACTTCCAAATTTCCTTCATTGATTTTGGGATTAAATTTTGAAAACTCTTTTAATTTTGAATTAGTTTAAATGTTCGACGATTTTCTCTATTCAAGAGTTTTTGGATAGAATGAAGCATTTTTTTCAATAAAACTAAGATTTGTGTTGTTCTAATCATTTTTCTGGATGAATAGATGGACTCATCACCCTCACAAAATCGAGGGTCAACCAAATCATGCAATTTTAACATTGTTCTGTGGGATTTTAAATTTTTCTTCCCAGATTCTGTCAGATTCATGTCGGTTAAAATATGTCCTATCTTAAATTTTGGGATTATATGTCCTGTCAGATTCATGTAAGATATGTGTTTAATTTTGGGATTAAATTTTGAAAATGATAATGACATGCAAATTATTTTACCTTGCAATGAAAACAACATGGAATACATCGCTTAACTATAAATGCATGGTATCGCTTATAGAGGTTGGTGTGGATACATCTCAAAGAGGGGAATGCATATATATTATTGTAAGTGTTAATTTATTTTAATTCCTTTACTATGGATCCAATTTACTTTTAAGGTCGAGATTCTTTAAAGTTTTAAGTGCCAAGTTTTTTAAATTTTGAAGCGTCAAATAATAGATATTGATATGCAAATTTTAAGTGAGGAGACATTGTTTGGTTGTAGTAGGATTTTTTGTAGAGGAGACAAAGTAGTGCCATGTGATCTCAAATGTTGAAGGTGAAAAAAATTGAGGATGATTGCAGGTCCATAACAAATGGTATCAAATATTACTCTTCACCTTCTTTCTAAATGAAAAGTGGTATAATAGGTGACTTGAGTTCCCTTTACAATGTTTCAATAGGGAATAAATGAGTGCATTGGATTGATTTGTTTTCATAACTGTGAGGGAACTATTCAACACATGTTGACTAACTTGGAAGGAACATAAGGTTTTAGGATGAGTTTGAAAAATGACTACATGGTGACCTAAAGGCTAGATGTAGTGGATTTGTTCCTTGGTGCAGTAGGTATCTTGGAAAAACCATTCCATGCATAATTGGTGAGTCTTCTTTGTGTTTTCAATAATATGTAGAAAAAGTAAAGTTTGTGGAATAATTTCCTTTGGGTTGTACTGAAAGATAACCATACCAAAGTGCACCAGTGGTAGAGTTGCAATAAAAATTTAGGTGAAGGAGGATTCTTAGAACAAGGGTTGATGTTGTGGGCCTGGAAGCATGGAAGGCATAATTGATTCTTGAAAACTTGGGCATATTCCTTGTCCATGTTTATGTGTAGCATGGATGGTGCAAAAGAAGAGTTTGCGAAGACAAGGGAGACAACTGCAACACCAAGGATTCGATAGCTTATCTAAAAGTACAGTGATGTTTCCCATCAATCCAAAGCATGAGTTAAAGCCTTGACATATAGGTTGCAATCTATGAAAGAGTTGCAACCTAAGTTGGGGCCATTCAAGAGGAATGAGAGTGTGCATGTCCATCTTATCTATGATGGGAAGTTATTTATGAATGAGTTTGGTTTATATTTTTTAACTTTCTTATTTGTTCATACAAGCAAAAACAAAGGTGATCATGAAACGCATGATCTATGATAGAAAATCACATTTTATATAAATCATATTTTAAAAATAAAAATAATAAATTTAAAATTTAACATTTAACATTAAAAATTTTATAAATACCGAAGAAAACATTAGTTAAAATGCTTTCATATGATTAAAATGGATGGTAAGTTCTTCAAATATGATCAATCTTAGATTGTATAATGATTGTATGTTCTTGTTATGTTAGAATTGTATAAAGATTGTATAAATATGTTAAAATTGAACACATCTAGGGTCAACCTCTTTATATATTCATTTTCTCTAATTGAAAAGGATAAAAACATCAAAATGTTATTTAATTTCAATACTTAAATATCAATGATACATATAAAGTATCATATTATTATAGAAGAATCGGTCACCCTTTTCCTAACTACATGAGAAATATGTAAAAATTGAACACATCTACCCTAGGGTCAACCTCTTCATATATTCATTTTCTATAATTGCAAAGCATAAAAACATCTTAACGTTGTTTAATATCAATTATACATATTAAGTAAAGTTGTGGATTTCTGATTAGGTACAGGATAAATGATGGTTCTTAGTTGAAAAGTAAATGATCTCACTTAGCCTTATCAATGGAGATGTGTCCCATAATCATATGAGCTTCAAGTTCACTTAGCTTTATCAATGGAGATGGATCACATGATTATATAAGCTTGAAGTTCTTACTTTAGAACAAGGTTTGCACATTTAACTTGAAAAATGTTAAAAAAAAATTCTAAAATGCTGTTATAACATTTTGTAATTACAAAATAAATTATTATTTGGAACCTTTCACGTGTGATCTTGCTTAATAAATTATAAATAAATTTAGATTTCCTTTAACTTCAAATAGATTTCCTTTATCAGAGTTGAGTTTACATTACTACCATAGCCGGACGTCCAGGGCATCCGTGCCCCTTACCAGAGCATCCTTCCCAAAAAACACATAAAAATTATCCCCCATCTAGCCCAAACCATCATATTCTTTCTATCCTTCCCCTGACAGCCAAAATTTTCTATTCCCATTCCAATTACAGAGAAAACCAGAGTTTATCAGTCCCTTCCCGTTACAAGTCCCTTCCTGTTACAAAAAGGCCAAAACAGGGCCAACAGATCCTGATATACTGCTTTATATTTAAAACTATGAACATAGTAGACAAACATGAAAACTTGGAATCAAGCCGGATCCTGGGATTCTGCATCCAATCCTGGGCCAACAACAGAATCCCGAACATAGGAGGTTACCTAGGAGCATGCCACACCTTGGTGGCCATATAGCATGCTGCAGTGATGGCTTCCCCTCTCTCTCGGGTGAGCGAATTCCTCCGCCCCCCTTCCCATGGAATTGAAGGGGATGTTCAGCTTTGCTGCAATCACATCAATTTTCTTGTGCGTCAGGTGGCATTCACTGCTGTGCTCCTTCCAGGCCGTTATGGGTTCCATGTCCCCTTCAAATTTGGCCTCCCTGACAATGGAGGAATGGCTGACCAAATGCATATTTACCCAGTATAGCATTAGCATGCGTTTGTAGGAAGAGGCTCTTCCCATTGTGGAGCCTGGGTCAAGGACCCAGTCTGCCACCTTTTTGTGCAGGTACTCTGAACACAAGGATTTAGCCTCTGCCCACAAGTCACCCACTACCTTTTCCACTTCCAATCTAACACTCAGGGGGACATGTTCCTTATAGAATTACGCTACTTCTTGGGCCTAAAGCTGCATTCTTGTCGTAGGCTTGGTTTGGGGCATTTTATCCTTCCCTTTTCTATCCCGACTATCGGTGCCATCACCAGGGCTATGGCCTCTTCGTAGGGAGAGCTTGGGGGCCATACTGCAAGGAACAGGGAGAAAGGATTCACACAGAGAAAGGAGCCAAAGAGAAACTTGAGGAGACAGAGATCTAGGAGGAGAATTTAACAAAGATGGGGAGTAGTAAACACAAACTACTCTTCGATGGGAGACGCAATGTAGCACGCTCGGCCTAGAATAAAAGGATGGGGGGCCATGATAACTTTCCCATTCCAGTACCTCCTTTGTGTCATATTAATCATACAATCTACTTCCCTCGTACCTTCACTTGCCTCAGAAATCTTAATAGCCATTATAATTCAATCCTTCCAACAATCATGTGCTTCCTTGCTCGTCCCGTCGAAACCTACATTGCAAACCTTAATGATGGCGAAGGATAGCCACCTCATGGTCTAGCCAATTGGCCAAGTGGCTTTGTATATCATTACGATTTGAGAGGCTTGGCATGCTTGTGCCCCTGTCATTTCCCATGATGCCATCATCCGGACACTCCATCTGTCGATTGCTGTCGATATCTCTTGCCGCCACCTACTTGCATTATTGGGCCCATTCCTCCACATTGAATTCCTCCAGGATTCCAAATAGAAGGCCCGCATCCACCTCAACGCCTGCATTGGAAAGAAGATCTATTGCCTTGTTGGCAGAGCGTCTGACATGGCTGAAGGAGAGGTCCCAGTGTGCACGCAACATGGTTTTCAAAGAATCCAATCTACTAGCTAGGTGCCAGCTCATTACCACCTTCGCACAGTCTTTCCCATTCACCATTTTCTTTTCCTTCTAAATCAGGATTTTTGAATCACCTTCTATAATGGATGGGAAGAAACCACCTTTGATCAAGCTTTCGAATCCCTGTATCAGATCTTCCAGCTTGGCTGAGTTGTTGGTGTTTGATCCTAATGATCCCAAGAAGATGGAGAGGGTCCGTCCCCCGCTATCCCAACATATTCCCTCGAAGCCTGCAAGCCCTGGATTTCCCTTCAAGGCCCCATCAAAATTGAGTTTGAACACATTGGGCGAGGGGGAGACCATGAGGATGGACTAGATGGCATGCAAATATTTTTCCGACTGCGCAAACCAACCTTTTGGGCCCTATCGAGCCCCTAATTCTCTGCTATGTGGGATTCTTCTGGTGGGATTAATTTATCATGATCTTGCCATTGCATGCTTCGAATTATTGAGAGAAAATTGTTCCTCACCGTTGTCCAGACCGATTCTATGTCGCTTCTTTCATCACGAAATATTTGACTGTTCCTCTCTTTCCATATGCACCACATGGCCATACCAGGGAAAAATTCCCAAACTGTCTGGATAATTCGGTTGTTGAATGCTTTCAGGCTCCATTCATGCAGCGTTTGTGCTGGTTGGCCTCACCTCCTGTCACTATTCTAGAAACAAATTTCTCCTTTATCCCATATGGAAGAAGTAAAGGGACAGAGGTTAAGGAGGTGGCCTATGGTTTCCTCCTCCTGAAAGAAGAGGAAGCACTGCAACGACCCCTGAATACCTCAGCACTAAAGGTTCTCACTAGTAAGAATTCTACCTTTTATCACTAACCAAATTAAGAGGGAAACTTTTGGCTAGTGGTTCACTGTCCAAACCTTTCTCCATATACCTTCTTCATCCCCCTGTTGATCGATCTTGAGATTGTAGGATTCCTTTATATTAAATATGCCTTTATCCTTGTAGCCCCACCTTAGAATGTCCGAACCCTCCTTGAATCTTACATATCACTAGTGTAGCTCCTCCTGAAAGGATCCCCAATCCTCGTCACTCATCAAATAAGGTTTGGTTGTGAATTCCCATTGGCGCTATCCTTCTTGGTTTTGAGTTGCCCAGTAGTGGATCGCCTTCTCCTTGCCCTCTTCGAGGATTTTTTCCTTTATATGTTGCCATATTGGGTCAATCCCAAGCTTGGGGAGCTGATTCCATGAATCCTCCCAGAACTTTGCTGTTTCTCCCCCCCTTATCTCCCAGAAGCTATGGTTGTGCACCAATTGTCGACCTCTTAAGGCTTTCATCCAGATGGGGGAACCATTCGGTTCCTCGTTGTATCTGATCAATTGATGTTTTGGTCTATCCCGAGCATATTTGATGTGCCAAAGTTTTTCCCATGCCTTTGCTGAGTGAGTTACCCATCTTCACCATATTTTTGCTCCCTGAACCTCTGCCATAAGTTCTGGATCTCTCAACCCTAGCCCTCCCTGATCCTTGGGTTTACAGATATCGGCCGAACTGACTAAGGCAAATTTCTCTTTTTCTTCTCTACAGCCCTAGAGTAAATTCCTTTGCATACCTCTAATGCTCCGCAGAACTGACTTAGGAGCTGAAAGGATCGATAAGAGGTATATGGGCATGGCCTGCATAACCGCCTTTACAAAAATCAGCCGGCTTGGGAGGTTTAACGGGTGGAGTACCCAACTGGACAACTTTTGTTTCATTTTTTCTACTAGATCCTGCCAAGAATCCTTCCTAAGCTGCCCCATCGCCAGGGGGACTCTGAGATATTTAGAAGGCATTGTCCCTTTCGAGAAACCCAAAATCCTGATGATGTTTCTCTAAGAGATTATGTCTATGTTCATAAAAAATATTTGGGATTTATTGGGATTGATTGCAAGTCTCGATGCCTTGGCGAAGAGGGTTAGGCATTTTTTGAAGCTCCTTGCTTCTTGGACTAAAGGGTGCCCCATGAGCATGGTGTCATCCATGAATTTTTGGTGAGTCTAAGCATCCATCCCTTCATGGATTTCTATCCCCCTCAACTCCTTGTTCTCAGATTGAGTCTTAATGAGATGGCTCACGCCTTCAGCCATTAGAATGAAAAGGAAGGGGGAGAGGGGATCCCCTTGTCTAATACCTCTGGTCGCCTGGAAAAATCAGGTGGGGGAGCCATTTAGGAGGATGCTAAAGAACAGGTTTGTGACCAGGTTCATAACCCATTCTATCCATGCTGGACAGAAACCATAGGCTTCCATCATTTTCTCCATGAATTTCCAGCTTAGTTTGTCGTAAGCCTTTGCTATGTCTAGCTTTATCATCATACCTAGCCTCTAAGAGATCTTCAGGGAGTGAATCACCTCATGGATGAGGATGACACCGTCCAGGATCCATCGACCTTCCACAAACCCCGATTTATCTGGACAGATAAGGTTGGGAAGAAGGGGTTTTAGCCGGATGGCTATCACTTTTGATATAATCTTGTAAATTACATTGTAGAGGGAAATTGGATGAAATTTGTCCAGATTATCAGCTCCTGATTCCTTGGGGATTAGCATGAGGAAAGTGGCATTGGAAGCTTTTAAGACCCCCTTCTTGTCTCTAGATTCCAATATGATTTCGAAGACCTCATCTTTGATAAGATCCCAAAAGTAGTGAAAGAAATTGGAGGTAAACCCATCAGGACCTGAAACTTTTCCTAAGGCCATCTGGTTCACTACTTCTTCAAGCTCCTGCATGGTAACTGGCTTGATCATCATCTCATTATTCTCTCCTGTTACAGATCTTGGAATTAGCCGAGTGATCCTCTCAGTGTCTTCTCTTCTGTTATCTCGGTATTCTCTGAGGACCTCAGAAAAGTGTTGGGTAATTTCCTCTTCTATCTCCTTACTAGTCTCTATCCTGCTGCCATCGGCCTTTCTAAGCTTTTGGATTCTTGAGCTACTCCTATTTTGAATGACCGATTTGTGGAAGAACTTGGTGTTTCTCTTGCCCTTTTGTAGCCATTTTACTCTTGCTTTTTGTTTCCAGTAGATTCCTTCCTACCTCTCTCTTGCTTCAAGTTGACCCCATAGTTCCTTTTCTTTGGCCTTCATGTTCTCGTTCCAACCATTTTCCATTCCCTCTTTGTTTATCAGGTCTATTTCACTGATTAGTCTCTTTTTGTCTTCAAAAATATTGCCAAACTCTTCCTTGTTCCACGTGCGAATTTTGGCTTTTAGGGCTTTTAGCTTCTATAGTACATGATGGTCCTAGGAGGGGGGACCAGCTCCTGCCACCACTATGTGACTCATTCCTTGAATTCCTTGTGTTCCATCTAGAATTGCTTGAACCTGAATGGTTTTCCTAGTTTGGAGCTAGACCAGTCCCAGTTGAGGCAGATTGGCCAATGATCCAAGCCAGCCATCGGGAGTGCATCTGCCATTATTTCTCCCGTACTATGAACAATAGATTTAGAAACTAGGAATCTGTCCAGTAGTGATGCTACCAAATTTTCTCCTCCTCTCTTATTGTTCCAAGTAAACCATCCATTTCTTGTCTCCATATCCACTAGAGAGCTTCGGGCCAAGAAGTCACAAAAAATTTCTTGGTACTTGTCCAAAAACCATCTCCCCCCCTTCTTTCCCCCCAGGTTGGCACTAAGGTTGAAGTCCCCTCCTAGTATCCAATTCCCAATCTCTGCCTACTCTTTAACCCTACCAAGGAAATCTATGAAGGCTTGTTTCTCCCGAAAGCAGCTCGGGCTATAGATATTCCCTAGCGTTCCTTTCACTCCTGAGTTCAAAAGACAAAATTCAGCCATTAGTGAGTATTTGTTAGCCTGCCATCCTAAGAGTTCCACCTCTCTGGCTTTCCATAATATTTCTATACCCCCAACTTGTCCCACAACATCTAAGGCCATTAACTAACAGCCTTTCCAGATCTTGTTTTTTATTTTCTCTAGTCCCTCCAAGCTGCATTTAGTTTCTTGAAGGAATAATATATCTGGTTTTTCCTGCATAATATTTCTGTTTAGAGTCTTCGATTTATTGGGGTTACTACACCCTCTAATATTCCATGATATGAGCTTCATTGGCACACCTTACTGACTTCAGAGAAGGTCGCCCTTATTGTGGGGTATTGGTCGGATTCAATAAGTTTAACCCCAATTGCCACTATACGTTGCTTGTTGGTTTTCCTTCCTCTCCTAAGCTCTTCTTCTGGGGATTTTCACTTGCTTCCTTTTTGTGGATCCGGGTCTATACCCAGCTCCTGATGAGCCCCCAATCTGATGATGGCTTCCTAGAGAAGCTTGATCCGGCGCCGTGGGACATATCCCTTTCCTTTTTTTTGCATTCTTCCTCTATTGTGTCTAGATCTAGCTCCCCTAGTTCCATTTATTTTCCCTCATCCTCCTCCATAACTTCCATCTACCTCACCTCATCACCATTTGAGTCTTTTACTTTCTCCTCCTGTGGCTTCCCAGGTTCCATCCCCTTGCTATTACCTGGGTCTAGCGTTTCCTCCCCTAAAACATCGAAGGGGTTGGTGGATCTTAGTAGCTTTGGAGTCAGTTCCCTCCTGGATTTGGAAGATCCACCTCCTTGTTCCTTCGCTTGGACTTGACTTGTGTGAAACTATCTTTCTCCCCTTTGCCCTCCAACTTATGACCAGGGTTTCTCGCTTCCGCTTTCACTTTTGGGCAGTCCCTCCCTAGGTGGCTGTATTCATGGCAGTGCCTGCATCGGAATGGTAGTTGTTCATAATCAATAGGCTGAATCCATTCCTCATCTTCCTAGTTCAGGCATATGGCTTATGGGAGTTCTTTGGATAGATCCAGGTAAACACAAATCTGAGCGAAAGAAGTGTATCGTTGAACCCTAGTTTGCTCAGACACCTTTATGAATTCCCCCAAGCTGTTCCCAATGTCCTTCAGGGTCTCCAGATCCCAGTATTCTCCCGGGAGAGAGAATAGGCGGATCCAAACAGGGGTGACCATCATTTCTTCCATTTCTGGATTAAAGCGCTCTTTCCATGGTCTCAAGTAAAGGCCCGCCGAGAAGAAACAATATGGTCATCCTTCCAGGATTGGGTCCCTATCTTCCTAATTGAAGAAGATTATGGTGAAAAAACCTTTGGATCCTAGGTTCAAGTCATAGTGACCTGTCGAGTTCCACACGCTACTGATCCACCTAACCAGGTCTCTTTCTTTGGGCCACACTCCCACAAATTTGCCTATTAGGGCTTTCTCCTTCCACTGCTCAATCTTTCCTCTCACCTGTTTGGATCTGATCTAGATCAACGGATCGCTGAGGTCTTCGGGAGGCAACCACCCATGCCAAATATTTTGCCTTTCTTCTCATTTTCCTTCTTGTTTCCCATCCCCACTCCTCCCTTCCCAAAGGAAGAGTTCAGGGGTCTGGTTCCACCATGATCATCCCCAGAGGACTTGCGGGCATCCTCGCTCTGCGCCTCTTCCGTCGATCTGCGCCACCCCTACAGTCTCAAGAAACTTCGCCTAGAACCCTCGAAATAATCTTGTATTCAGCAAAATTGTTCGTACCATTAAATTCTTAGAAAACGGTGTTATTAAAGTAGGGACTAGTGCTTTTTTTGTTTAAATACAAAAATTCTAAATAAATAAAAATTTTATATTTATTTTAATTTCAATTCGAAAATGGAATTATTAGAGAAGGGATATAAGTCTCTTTTGCTTACATATAAGGCTTCAAAACATTGTAATATCCATATGGAGAATGCAGGTTTATGTAAAGGTTCCCTCAAATAAACACTACATTTACAACACCATTCCTCTCTTTTTGTCTAATAAAAGAGCCTTGAAATCTATATGATAAGAGATGATAAATACAATTGGCCCTTATTAATTAGCTATTCTTTGAAAGTTTTAAATACTTGATAAATATATCATATGGTTTACAATTTTAGTGTAAATATAAATGAAATTGTTCAATATTGTTAACCAAAAAAACATGTTAATAGAAGTTGGAAACAACACTTTTTTACAAAACTTAGTGATATTGACTAGGGTAGTTCTTGGTGTTTTTGTATTTGAGTATTTCCTAATATTCTAGATGTCAATATTCCTTTCTTTGTCCTCCAAAAATACTGCTCATTTTTCAACAATAGTGATGGTTGTTGTTGTGGCCACTGCTTGAATGTAGAAACATCTAGAAGTTTGTTGACAATCGCCTAGGTAATGCTTAAAATTTCCATTAGTTAGATGTGACAACCTTGATTAATGCATTGTGTGTCCATTATACTCTCATCCTCAAGCCTTCCATGAAATAGTTAATTTGTAAAAATGAGGATTTGTAAGCCCATTATTGATGCAGTGTTAGTTCCTTCAAGGTTATTTCCAAAACTCTAAAATAGCTACAAGTATATGGTACTAATTGAGAATGACCATGGTTTCTTCTTGGTTTTCCTTCCTCTCCTAAGCTCTTCTTCCAGGGATTTTTGCTTGCTTCCTTTTTGTGGATTCAGGTCTATACCCAGCTCCTGATGATCCCTCGATCTGATGATGGCTTCCTGGAGAAGCTCGATCTAGTGCCATGGGACATATCCCTTTCCTTTTTTCTGCATTCTTCCTCTATTGCGTCCATATCTATCTCCCCTAGTTCCATTCCTTTTTCTTCATCCTCCTCCATAACTTCCATTTGCCTCACCTCATCGTCGTTTGAGTCTTTTACTTCCTCCTCCTATGGCTTCCCAGGTTCCATCCCCTTGCTATTACCTGGGTCTGGAATTTCCTCCCCTAAAACCACGAAGGGGTTGGTGGATCTCAGTAGCTTTGAAGTCGGTTCCCTCTTGGCTTTGGAAGATCCACCTCCTTGTTCCTTTGCCTAAACTTGACCTGTGTGAAACCATCTTTCTCCCCTTCACCCTCCTGCTTATGACCAAGGTTTCTCGATTTCGCTTTCATTTTTGGGCAATCCCTCCCTAGGTGGCTGTATTCATGGCAGTGCCTGCATCAGAATGGTAGTTGTTCATAATCGATAGGCTAAATCCATTCCTCATCTTCCTAGTTCAGGCATACAGCTTATGGGAGTTCTTTGGATAGATCCAAGTAAACACAAATCTGAGTGAAAGAAGTGTATCGTTGGACCCTAGTTTTCTTAGACACCTTTATTAATTCCCCCAAGGTTTTCCCAATGTCCTTTAAGGTCTCCAGATCCCAGTATTCTCCCAGGAGAGAGAATAGGTGGATCCAAACAGGGGCGACTGTCATGTCTTCCATTTCTGGACTAAAGTGCTCTTTCCATGGTCTCAAGTAAAGGCCCACCGAGAAGAAAAAATATGGCCATCCTTCCAGGATTCAGTCCCTATCTTCTTGATTGAAGAAGATTATGGTGAAAAAACCTTTGGATCCCAGCTGCAAGTCGTAGTGACCTGTTGGGTTCCACACGCTATTGATCCACCTAACCAGGTCTATTTCTTTTGTCCACACTCCCACAAATTTGCCTATTAGGGCTTTCTCCTTCCACTGCTCAATCTTTCCTCTCACTTGTTCGGATCTGATCTAGATCATCGGATTGCTAAGGTCTTCGGGAGGCAACCACCCATGCCAAATCTTTTTCCTTTGTGCTCCTTTTCCTTCTTGTTTCCCATCCCCACTCCTCCCTTCCTAGAGGAAGAGTCCGAGGGGTCTGGTTCTACCATGGTCAACCCCAGAGGGCTTGTGGGCATCCTCGCCCTGCACCTCTTCCGTCGATCCGCGCCACCCCTACAGTCTCAAGCAGCTTCACCTAGAACCCTCGAAATAATCTAGTATTCAGCAACATTGTTCGTACCATTAAATTCTTAGAAAATGGTATTATTAAAGTAGGGACTAGTGTTTTTTTTGTTTAAATACAAAAATTCTAAATAAATAAAATTTTCATATTTATTTTAATTTCAATTATAAAATGGAATTATTAGAGAAGGGATATAAGTCTCTTTTGCTTACATATAAGGCTTCAAAACATTGTAATATCCCTATGGATAATGCAAGTTTATGTAAAGGTTGCCTCAAATAAACACTACATTTACAACACCATTCCTCTCTTTTTGTCTAATAAGAGAGCCTTGAAATCTATATGATAAGAGATGATAAATACAATTGGTCCTTCTTAATTAGCTATTCTTTGAAAGTTGTAAAGACTTGATAAATATATCATATGTTTTACAATTTTAGTGTAAATATAAATGAAATTGTTCAATATTGTTAACCAAAAAAACATGTTAATAGAAGTTGGAAACAACACTTTTTTGACAAAACTTAGTGATATTGACTAGGGTAGTTCTTGTTGTTTTTGTATTTGAGTATTTCCTAACATTCTAGAGGTCAATATTCCTTTCTTTGTCCTCCAAAAACACTTCTCATTTTTCAACAATAGTGATGGTTGTTGTTGTGGCCATTGCTTGAATGTAGAAACATCTAGAAGTTTGTTGACAATCGCCCAGGTAATGCTTAAAATTTCCATTAGTTAGATGTGACGACCTTGATTAATGCATTGTGTGTCCAATATACTCTCATCCTCAAGCCTTCCATGAAATAGTTAATTTGTAAAAATGAGGATTTGTAAGCCCATTATTGATGTAGTGTTAGTTCCTTCAAGGTTATTTCGAAAGCTCTAAAATAGCTACAAGTATATGGTACTAATTGAGAATGACCATGGTTTCTATCTGATTTAATACAATTCAACATTTCCTTCCATGTGTTAACTTTGGAAAATGCAACAGATGTTAAATTAGGTTTGTCAGCATCTAATTGGGGAAGGAGAGAACACATAAAACTCAAAACCTTGGATAGTGTCACTTCTACACTTATCATATCTATAGGATTCATTGGACATCTAGGAGAATACACCTCCTCAACACGCTATCTAATTAACCTCAAATATCACAAGGAGGTTTCTATGAGATTTTAAAAATCAAACGTATATTTTATAGTTCAATTTAGTGTATTATATAACAAACTTTTATTTATCCTTCCTTCAGAATTAGAGAGATTGTATATGACATGACATCTATATGAGTAGGAGGAGGTCATCTAGAGAGGAATAAATGTACCATAATGTCTAGACAATTTCATTTCAACCATGTTATTCTTTAATTCTTCCTTTCCTAAATTTGTTAGTGATGTAGAATCACATGATATGTAATTTGGGAATGCAACAAATATGTGGTTGCACAATCAATAACAAAATTCGATGTGCCAGACATCTATAGATTCATTTTTCCCACTTGCACGCAAGGGTAGGAAGACCCAATATGCATGCTTTGATTGCATTTGTTACTTTCGACAATTGGGAAGGTTATATTGTGCATCATTGACACTGAAAACTATTATAGGCATGGCATTTGACTTGCATGCCTCCTTGACATGTGTAGTGTCATTTAATATGATATTCCTTATTGTTATAGAGATTGAAACATTATATCAATGTTGTAGTTGGGCATTCATATTCTTATTTCATAATTATTTATTTTTAAAATTGGGTAAACATTTATGTTGTTTAGTTGGTTAGTAAGCTATTCTAGTAGTGATAAAAGTGGATTTTTAATTTTAAAATTTCATAAAAAAAAATTGAAGAGGAATTGATGATAATGTTTTTGAAATCAAGGCAATGTTTTTTTCTCAATGTATGGAAAATCTTTATAATTGAAATTTCACTTTGCATGCTAAACAATAGGCTAAAAAGGTGCTTTAAAAATCATACATAAAAATTAACATTCTATTAGATGCTAACTAATGATATAAAAAATATACAAAAATTATACTCTAATAACACTTATTAAATTGTTGTATTAATATATTTTAGATGTAATAACTATTAATTAATTATTATATTTAAATTTATATAATTCCTATCACTTTTTTTATGACATACACCTACCATATTAAAAGCAATATATTAATAAATATAAATTATATACATAAATTGTATTGAAATTCATCCCTATTAAAAAAATATATATAAATTATAAATAAATAAATAATAAAAATATAACTCACCAAAAATCAATTATATACACAAATAATGAATTAAAGATAACCTGTTTAAAATAATCAACATGACAAACAGATAACCTGCTTAAAATAATCAACATGAAAAACAATTTTAAATATCAAGTAAAGAAAATTTAACCAACTAAAAATAATATACATGAAAAATAAATAGTAAAAAATGTTTTTGAAAGGTGTAATGTCAATTTATTTACCGGAGTTTTGTAAAATGTTTAAAGTTGCAATGCCTTTTTACTTTGTAACATGGTTTTTTCTTGCCATGTTATGAGGATTGTATTGAGCTCTTGCCAAGTAATGACGTTTGTATTGGGCTCTTGTATGAACTCGATATTTTAGAATGAATTTATTATAGAGCCTTCATGATCATGATTGTTTAGATTATAAGGTATTTTTTATATAATATATGTTTTTTAATTAATTTATTTATAATGAAGTACTTGTAGGTAACCATAATTGGTAAGAATGAAAGTTTACATGTTTATGAATTATTAGGAAGGTATTTTAAGTGATGTGGTTTTCTTTAAATAATGTTAATGATTCATCTTGCATTTACATATAGTATTAAATGATGAATATCATCATTACCAATTAAAAGTTAAGTTATGATAGATTTTTACTTCTAAAAAAACAGATAACAAAAACAATAAATATAAGTTTTTGGTCTACAATAGTAACACCAAAAAATAAGAAGAGCAAAAGAGAAAAAAAGTGATTTCATTGTATATCATATGTATGAATCTCAAAGTAAGTGATTATATATAGAGGTGTGGTCCATCTTCTACTACTATTATTGTTAATGATTCATTTTATAGAAAACAGCAAATGAAACAAAAGACAAATGTAGTAGCATATTTGGATGGTGTGGCCATTTAATTGGTATGTTGCAGAAGGGAAAAAGTACATGATGCCAATGTTTGTTAAAAATTACTTGTATTAAGGTCACCTGTTCAAATTTCATTATGAATTCATCATGCTTGCACAATATATAAATATCACATGATTAAGGAATAGATATAGATTGGGTGTTGAACATGTTAAGAAGAAAACCCTTATGCTTATACATGCTATATTATAGAAAGGAAAAAATGATTCTATATATGGTAAGATAAATTGATCCCACTTGTGGGCTGATCTAAAAAGGTGGGATGCTTACATGTATTATTTGATCTCGTGAACTGAATGCTTCAATGTTTTTGAGTTAGACAAACGCAATTTTCACATATGTTGTCAAAGCGGGCAGCGTAAATGCTTGCATGTGTCATGGAAAAATAATTGGAATTCATACATATGTCCAATTTTTTACATTCAAATATGTGGAACATGTTCTTGAATAGATCATTAGATATATGATACCAGATACATAATAATTAGATAAGTAAATCATTGGCTATATCATATGACTGTTACATGTTATATCTGGATAATAAGATGTAACACATAGGTCCTCTGATTAAATGATTAGATATATAAATATAGAAATTAATGAAAGGGAAAAATATATAACCTCTTTCAACAATGAACTGCTTTATTGGTTGAACTGATGTGATAATGTGACCTCTTCCAGAGTTTAAGTCTTACCAATAGTGTTTTGTAGATTGGATGGATTTTCTTTCAATAACGCATTTTTTTCAAGGAAAACTTTGTGTGATTCCCTCATCCTCTCTGAAATATCCAAATGGAGGAAAACACAACTACCAGCCACAATAGTTTCTAGTTACCATGAGAGACTGAACCATGTTCAAAAACCTATGACCTATCACCCCCTTATCGGCAACATGCCTTGGGTAGATGATTATGTATCCCTAAACCATAAGGACTCTATCAAACTTAAACCCATGTTCTCCGCCTTGAAATTGGTCTCTTCAAAACAACTAACACATTGGGATACATGTGTTTCTGCATGTGCATACACATAAATAAATATTTCCACATAAAATTTCATCGAGTAAACCCTCCAATTGCTTCCTCACATTTTTTAAATAGAACTCTAAGTAAATGTCACTAATAGAAAATATATATGCCTAACCCTAAGATACCCAAGTGGATTCAACATTATGATCTCATTGGTCATTATAGATTCATCATGACACATCTAACCAGTTAAATTTAAGTAACCTTTCTTTCTCACCCAACCCCTCTCTCTAAGAATCATAATCCTTATTTCCTCTATATTTAATATTTATTTCAATAAAAACAAATACAAAATTATTATTAATTTAAATCAAATATATTTAATATTATTTTTTGATTGAATTAAAACAAAACTTTGTTTATTTTATTATATATATTTTATTGAATACACAAAGAAATAATGCCAATGTATGCAAAAACAACATAATAAAAAAATATCTAATAAATTTTAAAGAATAGTCTTATATTAAGTATCTATGATGGGAAACTCCAATGTCAACATTGTAAAATTTACATCACCTAATTATTCTTATCCATACACAACTATGGATCTCTCCAAAAATAAATACAAGTTATTGAATTTTGCTTCTTTTCTTGCGTTTTCATTGCAGATCAATTCTACAACAAACTATTATTACACTCCTATATAATGCAATAATGAAGAATACTAACTTACCAAATCAAATTGAATCTACAGACCGAACCGATCTAAACCTAATTTGAAATTGTGTTCTAAAAACTTGTAATTTGAACCTAATTTGAAATTGTGTTCTAAAAACTTGTAATTTGAAATTTAATTGTTATGGATTTGATAACACCAAGTGTATGCTAGTTTAAAACTTTAACCTCGGTGATCATGAAGGATATATATTCCAAGGTTTAAACCTGGATCGGGTTCCATAAAACAAACAAAAGAGTTGATTAATTGTTACAAGGAATTTGGTAAAACGTTCCAAGTTTTAGATCTTTCTAGTTATTTTTACAGTTTTAAATATACATTTGCAATTTTCATAAAAATTCCAATCATAACTTACAATTTTAAACTTTCACTTGAAAAAACAAGAATTTTCATGGCTAAATTTATGAATGGATGAATTTTAGAAGGAAGTTGGTGTGAAAATAGGTGTTGGAATTGGTTGTTCTTGGTCTCATGGAAAGGTAACAGAGTAAGATATCAACTCACTGGGTCAGGTGGGCCTGGTGCAAATGGTCGGGTAGATAGCTTACTCTATCTACCCGACCATTTGCACCAGGCCCAGCTAACCCAATCAGCTGATATCTTACTCCGTTACATTGGCGTTATCAAATCCATAACAATTGGTGTTACGCACAGAACATTGGCATGATCAAATCCATAACAATTGAATTTCAAATTACAAGTTTGTAGAAGACAATTTCAAATTAGGTTTAGCTTATTCCATTGGTTATGAATTAACTTTGTAATGTGAATAAAAAATTACTATAATATCTAGTTATTATAATGATTACTGATGAAGCGTGAGGGTTGGTGGTGGAATAATAGTGGCCATTGATGATGGATTCAATCAGTTCATTAAAAATATGATGAGTATGAATAGATATGTTTACGTCGATAGGCGCTATTCTGTGAGGGTGGGTTCTGGATTACTGTTCCAAATTCATTGTCCCTTGGACGAATGGCTATGGGTCGCGTGTTTACACATTTTCAACTAATTGATACTCACCACATGTCTACACACTAAACATGTTACATCATGTGCATTTATCAGGTTTGGATGTTTTTGTGATGGGCGTTCTTCAAAGTTTAGATCTCGTGCCTCAAACTACGATATCTATTATCGGTGTGATCATGGATTGCTAATTTTAAGCACTTGGCTGCAAAAATTTGTCTCATCCTGGAATAGCCACCTTGTACACCATGTCAGATGTTCCAGAGACGATGAGATAATCATCACTGAAGTTCTCAGTAGATTTCACTCTATCTCCATATTTTATTATACTAGATTGTCCATCTCTTGAATGAATTCCCAGTGTGCATCCTCGTTATTCCTAGACCTTGATGTTTTTATCATGTATATCAATGCCAAGATGAGAGTGGCTATGGTCCCAATATAGGAAACTGTAATTCCTACCACTCTGAGTCTGCTTAATTTTTTCATTCTACTTGCATTTTCTGAATAGAAACAATTATTCCTTGTTGGTGATCCGCACAAGCTTGGATTTCCCTCAAATGCAATTAGTGGGACTTGTAAAAATGCTCTTAATGAAGGAATTCCCCCTCTAAATAGGTTGAAACAAAAGTTGAAATGATCCAAGCTAATCTTGCATGTGAGAGACTGAGGAATTTACCTAAGGGGCGGTTATGGGAGACGTCCAGGGATTCAAGTAATGTCAAGATTCTTATATGAGGAGGAAGATATCCTGGTAGATTTTTCTAGTTTAGATCTAACCCATATCTAAGAATTTTTTCAAGCTTTTCTAACTCCAAAGGAATGGTCATCCTCAGCTTATTTATAGCCAGGTATAGTTCACTTAATTTTCTGCAATCCCCCAATGAACTGGAGATCCTCCATGTTAAACCATTTCCACTCAAATTTATTGTGGAAAACATCACAAGATGGCCAAGATATGAAGGTTTGCTTCCTTGCAACAAGTTTTCATTGAGATCCAAATCCTAAAAATTAATTAAATCACTTATTTCTGGAGGAATAGTTCCTGTGATATAATTGTTGCTCATATTGAGCTTTCCCAAATTTCTTAACTTTCCTATTTCAAGAGGAATAACACTGCCCAGATTGTTGTCCGTGATGATTGTAACAACCCGATTTTGACCCCGTTGCATTAGATGTATATGGTAATGTATATATTGTAAATGATCATGGTGTGGAGCTAAAGGCCAAGGCCCAACCATTGATCGGTCATGCTATGTTTGGGATTTAAATTTGTCACCGATGGTATATCGGGGCATGCGGCATATATTATGTTTGTCATCATGTAAATATGCATATATAATTAATTAAATGGACACAACCAGCTACGGTCGCGGAAACCAAATTGAGAAGGGGGCATGA
This sequence comes from Pseudotsuga menziesii, assembly GCA_001517045.1. Taxonomy (NCBI): domain Eukaryota; kingdom Viridiplantae; phylum Streptophyta; class Pinopsida; order Pinales; family Pinaceae; genus Pseudotsuga; species Pseudotsuga menziesii. The sequence continues at coordinate 25,091 of LPNX010477359.1, forward strand.
TTTTCACAAGGATAAGGGTGGGGAATTTGTCAAACCTTGGGCCAATGAGGGAAAATACCCATGTGTCTTCTTTCCTTGTTTTTTTCCAACCACTTTCATTAAGATTGGCTGCTGGTGGTTGAGGCAGTTATGATCTTTGGGAGTGGGGTGGCAGGACTGTCAGTCCTCACCCACACCACACTCTACCCACGATTTTGTTGTTCATCCCTCACGCAGACATTTCTTCCTCTCCACGAGTTTGTTGAACACCCACGCACTGCAATTTCATGTTCTCCCTGTAGTTGTTCACCTTCACACACTTCCAATTGTCTGCTCATGGTTTTCACGCACAAGAATTTTCTTGGTTTCACCCACGCAGTTTTTCCTCCACGGATTTGAGAATGGTGTGGCTCCGTCCTTTACTCACGGGCTGATTTGTGGGTTCGACATTGTGATTGTTCATGCACCGGTTGGGAGACTGTAAATTCATCCCCAGTATGGTCTGCGTACGTTTTCCCCAGCAGCTTCGGCTATGCAAAACGGGTCGTTGTTCCCCCACTTCGTGAGCTGTGTTTGCTGTTACGTTTGGGGACTGCTGTAGATGGTTTGAAGTCATTTTTCCCTGGTTTAAGCTGTAATAGTTGATTGATTGCCTGAGTGCAATGGTTGGTCTTCGGACTATATTGGGAGCAAGGATGGGGGCTTGGTTTGCTTGATAAACCTAGTGGCTGGAAACCACACAGACAGAACTAGAGGGTTGGCCTTCTTCTCCATCACCCCTGAATAGCACTGGAAGAGAATGCAGGGTCTGAGGGACTGTGTAGCAGAGAAGGGACTGATTCCTTGTGTTGGGTGTGTTTGGGTGTCTTAGAGGTCAGGCTAGTTCTGGTGTGGGTGTTCTTGGCTCTGTAATGAGCTCACCAGCTTAGCAATTAGCCTTTCCCAACTCCTGGATGGCCTGATAAACCCAACTGTGTTGGCTTGGCTGTGTTTTTTGTGTATCCTTGGCTATGTGTAAGCCTGCTTGTTCCCTTATCCCTTGGAGAATCATGCCCAGCTCAGGGGTGGCAGCGCTGCTGAGAGATTAAGGAGCACGCTGGCCTATGGTTGGGTGGAACGTTGCAGCGACGTAGCTGGTTGCGGAACGAATTCATCATAAGATAAGTAATCTTGTCCATTTTTACCTCTGCAATTGTATTTACTGTTAATGAATGTGATGAACATGTTGAATGCTCGTTTGAATGCATGATGTTTCCGCTGTGACTGATAGATAATTGCATATGTGCATGATTAAATGTTCATGACCACCTGTTCAAGTTCAATGCACATGTTTAAGCATTCTGTTTCGGAAAATTTTTATGCCTGTACATGTTCATGGGGCTCTTAGCCCGGGTGGTTAACACCATGGATCGTGTCATCTTCGCTGGTCGGAGGCACGGGGACGTGACAATGATATTAGTAAGGTTCTGGATTTGTCCCAGTGCAGAAGGTATAGTTCCATGGATGTTGTTATGATAAATCTCAAGGTAATACAATAATGAGATCTTAGAGACATTACTTGGTATGAAGACCGTGAATAAGTTGTTCTACAAATGGATGTATTCCAGTGAGATTCAATCTTGCAGAAGGATAGTGATGTTCCCTTCCAGTCAATTATCGAATATGAAAAGACATGTCAAAGTGCTCTTGTTAAATATCTCAGAAGGAATCAATTCTCTTAATCTGCTGGAAATTGAATTAAGCTTCTTTAGGTTGCTGAAGCTTCCAAGTCCAACATTAACCTTCAAACATTTTTGTACTAAAAAAACAACTCTTTTAGATTGGGAAGAAACCCAATCCCTTTAGGAAAAGTGCCTTCAAAATTATTGTAAGATAGGTCTACTGCCTCTAGGCTTGCAATATTGTAAAATGTTAATAATGAAAATTAAACTAAAGTGTTTACCTGAAGTTTCTCATAACGAGCATAATCGAAAACAATATTATTCATGTAAATTTTTTCATGAAGTATATAGTACATGGTTGGGATACGTAATGAATTGGTAGGCTGAGAGGCTAAGGCCCATCATGTAATCTCTCATTCTTGATTAATGAGATTCAATAATTTTCCTGGGTGGATATTTCCCCTTCTGGGTTTTAAGATTCAATAGTTTTCCTGCTTGGATATTTCCCCTTCTGGGATGTGGTAATGTTGTTGTTTAATAGTGTTTCTTCTTGAAATATTTCTCTGAATATTTAACAAGTTGTATGAGAGCTAAGTGAAGAGATCCATCCAATGAGGAAGAGTCACTATTGTTTTCCGAGAAGAGAATATGAGGGAGGCCATTGTCTGGACCATAAGGAATAGTGGGTTGTTGAACGTGACCGTTAAGTTACTGGAAGATCCCATCGTGGAGTCTGAAAGAGTTATTTTCTGACCATTAGCGACATTGTTGCTAGTATATGTGTGAAGAAGGTTGTTTCCACTGTTTGATTACTCGTGTGAGCTTGCAACCACATCTGCAACCTCCGTGAGTTCTACGATATTATTCCATCGTAAAGAGAAGTGGCACTTTATCTGTCGTATCGCATCGAGAAGATCAATAAGGGAGAGAATCACTCTGTCTGTCGCATCCCAATGATCGAGACACCTTTTGTTGCTGCTTGTGAGCTTGTGTGTTATCAAATGCTTAATTTTGATATATACATTAAAAAAAATGGATAAACCGTGGTAAAAGAAAAAAACTGTGTTATTTTTGTTTATATATATATTAAAATTTACAATCCATAACTGTTGTGTTTTGTTTTTGTCCAGGAGAATATACTGTTGGTTGTTTGAGAGTTTGTTTGGGAGTATTTTGTTCAAAAAATATGTATATTTTTTCAATAATGTCTAGCACAAAGTTTGAAATTGAAAAATAAAATAGTAAAAATAATTTTGAACTATGGAAATAAATATGAGGGATCTGTTAGTTTAGTAGGGGCTACAAAAATCCTTAGACTGTAAGAAAAGAGACCTTTAATGGTTATAGATGATGAATGGAAGGAATTAGATTCCAGAGCGCTAAGCACAATTCAATTATGTCTTATGGATGATGTGTTATCCAACATTGTTGAAGAAAATTCATGAGCGTTCCTATAGATCAAGCTAAAAAGTCTATATATGACTAGATCGACAAACATAATTTACTTGAAGGAATAGTTGTACGGTATGAGAATGAAAGAAGGTGTGAAGATATCATATCATTTGAATGTTTTTAATACTCTTATTTTCCAGTTGAGTAGTATGGATGTTAAAATTTATGATTAAGATAAAGCAGTCAATCTTTTATGTACTTTACATGAATCTTGGGGTCAAGTAGTTTCTTCCATTAGCCTTAGTACAACTGATACCTTAGAATTTGACAATGTGGTTGGAGCATTATAGTATGAGGAATTAAGGAAGAAATCTAGCCTTGAAACCTCTTCGCCAAAATCTTTGGTTGTTAGAGGTCAATCCAAAGAGAAAGGAGAAAATTCAAGAGGTACTTCTAGGTCTAAATCGAAGGGAAGAAAGAGCAGATTAAAATGTTGGTACTGTAACAAGACTGGTCATCTCAAGAAGGACTGTTGGAAAAGAGAAGAATCCAAGAAAGATGACTCCAACTCAGAGGAAACTTTAGTTAAGTCTTTTGATTCAAGTATGTCCGACAAGGTTTTCTCCATTTGTAATGTTTTTGAATATAATGAAGAATGGCTATTAGATTCTGGTGCTCCACACCATATCTGTCCTCGCAAAGATTGGTTTGATTCATATCAAATACTTAATGATGGAATAGTTATTTTAGGATACAATCATTCATGTAAGACTGTTGGGGTCAGAAGTGTTAAAATTAAAAGGTTTGATGAAGTTATAAGAACACTTACAGATGTTATACATGTACCTGAATTTAAGAAAAAAATAATTTATTTGGGAGTGTTGGATTCTTGTGGTCATAAGTTTCATGTTTAAGTGTAATTCTAAAAGTATCTAAGGGTGCCTTAGTGGTCATGAAGGCACAAAAAACAAGAAACCTTTACAAACTAGTTAGAAGTACTCAAGTTAATGATACATCCTTGGTATCTAAAAAGGAGTCAGGATCCACTCAAGTATGGAATCAGTGTCTTGGTCATATGAGTGAAAAAGGACTTTAGGTATTAATGAATCATAAATTGCTTCCAAATATGAAAAATCTGAATTTGATTTTTTTTTAGACATTGTATATTTGAAAACTGGTGTAGACAAAAATTCAAAGCAGGTAGTCATGTTAGTAAAGGTGTTCTTGACTACATTCATTTTAATTTATGGGCCCGTCTCCTACCACTTCCTATGGGGGAGAAAAATATTATGCATTATTTGTAGATGATTTTTCTAGAAAGGTTTGAGTCTATGTCCTAAAGAGAAAATATGTTGTGTTCAACACATTTAAACAATTTAGAGTTATGGTGGAAAAAAGAACTAGTGGGACAATCGAGTGTTTAAGGATGGATAATGGAGGTGAGTTTACTTCTTTAGAGTTTTAAAAGTATTGCAAAGATGAAGGGATCGTAATACATAAAACAAATGTATACGCTCCTTATCAAAATGGTATTGCAAAGCGTATGAATAGGATTCTTTTAGAGAGAGCAAGGATCATGCTCGGTAATGCTAATTTGGGGCAAGAGTTGTGGGAATAAGTAGTTTATACTGCTTGTTATCTAATAAATCGATCCGACATCAATAGAGTTGTGGGAAGAAGTAGTTTCAACTGCTTGTTATCTAATAAATTGGTCACCATCAATAGAAATAGATTGTAAAAATCCGGAAGAAGTATGACTAGTCATCCCTTTGATTATTCAAATTTGAAAACCTTTGGTTGTGAAGCTTATGCACTTACTCCTAAAAATCAACGTTCTAAGTTAGACCCTAGATCAAAAAAGTGCATTTTTGTTGGATATGGTTATATAACAAAAGGATATATATTTTGGGATACTACTTCCCACAAGATCGTCATTAGAAGAGATATTATTTTTTATGAATATTCTCTAATTAAATCTGAAAATGTAAGAGTTGATGTGGAACAGGAACAAGTAATATCAAAACAACCAGTTCACTTGGAGAACCAATCTTCTCATGACATAAAGAAACAAGAAGAAGTTTGTGGTGAGAGGGAAGTAATAGAAGATGAAGAAATTCAAGACAATGTGGAAACCCCATAGCCTACACCAAGAAGATCATTAAGGGAGAGAAATACTCCTAAGTAGTATACTCATTTTGTTTCATCTGTTTTATTTACTGATGATGGAGAACCTTCTTCTTTTGACGAAGTCATTGATTGTGTTGACAATGCTAAGTGGAAAACGACAATGAAAGAAGAAATGGATTCTCTGGAGAAAAACAAGACATGAGAATTAGTTGAACTCCCCAAAGATAGAAAAGTTGTTGGATGTAAGTGAGTCTTCAAGTTGAAGAAATGAGTTGATGCTAAGGTTGAAATATACAAATCCAGATTGGTCGCAAAAGGGTACTTTCAGATGGAAGGTATTGACTATCATGATATTTTTTCACCAGTTGTTAAGCTTGTAGATATTTGTATTGTGTTATCACTAGTTTCATTTCTTGATTTGGAGTTAGAGAAACTAGATGTTAAAACAACTTTCTTACATGGATATTTAGATGAGGAAATTTATATGGAACAACCATAATCTTTTGTGCAGCATCGTAACGGTAGATTACTTTTCAAGCTCAAGAAATCATTGTATGGCCTGAAATAGTTTCCTAGGCAATGGTACAAGAAGTTTGATTCTTTCACGGTGAGCCAAGGTTATTCTAGAAGTAAATATGATCATTGTTTATACTTCAAAAGGTTAAATGGCATATTCATTATCTTAGTGTTGTATGTTGATGATATGCTTATTGTGAGAAAAATCATGGATGAGATTAACAGGTTGAAGGCTCAAATGGCTAGGAATTTTGATATGAAGGATATTGGAGATTCAAAACAAATCTTAAGTATTGAAATACACAGGGACAGAAGAAATGGTAAGCCTAGTTTTTCACCGGATAAGTATGTTGAAGAAATACTTGTAAGATTTGAAATGAATAAGTAAAATCATGTGAATGTTCCTTTGGCTTGCCATTTTAAGCTTTCTTCAGGTTTATGTCCTAGTAGTGTTGAAGAAAAGGATTATATGTCTCGTGTACCATACGCCAATGTAGTACGATGTTTAATGTATACAATGGTGTGTACTAGACCTGATATTTCACATGTAGTAGGTGTTGTTAGTAAATACATGGAAAAAACAGGAAAAGAACATTGGAACGCAGTGAAATGGGTGCTTCAGTACCTAAGAGGAACAAGTGACTATTGTATCACCATTAATAATAACCGTGATTATGTCTGCGGTTTTGTTGATTCATATTTCGCAAGTGATTTGGATAAGAGAAGGCCTACTTCATGTTATGTCTTTACTCTCGCAGGTGGAGCTATAAGTTGGATGTCAAAGATTCAGGAAACGTTTTATTTATCCACTACATAGGTTGAAAACATTGTTTCATTCCATGCTTGCAAAGAGGCGATTTGGTTGAGAGGTATTCTTAGAGAAATTGGAAGGTTGCAAAACATTGTGTCTATCGTCTGTGACAGTAGAAGTGCTATACATTTGGCTACAAATTATGTTTATCATAGTAAGACTAAAAATATTGATGTAAAGTATTATTTTGTAAGACAAGCAATTAGTGAAGGTGGAGTAGATATGAAAAACAGTCATACTCAAGAAAATTGTGCAGAGATGTTTACAAAACCATTATTATTAGAGAAGTTATGATGGTGTGTAGTTTCTCTTGGTTTGAAAAAAAGGTGATAAATAAGCTTGGGAAAAGTGTTAGAAAAATTTGTTGTCAAGATGGAGATTGTTAATAATGACAACTAAACTAATGTGTTTATAGGAAGTTTCTCATAATGGGCATAACCGGCAATGGTTTTACTCATGTAACTTCTTTCATGAAGGATATAGTGCATGATTGGGATAAGTAATGAATTTGTAGTCTATGAGGATGAGGCCCATCATGTAATCCCTCATTCTTCACTAATGAGCTTCAATACTTTTACTGCATGTATGTTTCCACTTTTGTGGTTTTACCACATTAACGATGGTGTTTAATGGTGGTTCTTCTTGAAATTTGTCTCTATATATTTAACAGAAAAAGAAATCGAGATCAACCCACACATGTTATTGAAATCAAACTTCAAAAATGTCAGATTATTGTTAGATGCATCAAACTGCAGCCTTTTGAAAATCCTTGCCAGGATTGAATATTTAAGATGATTCTCATAAAACCATAAATACATCATATTTTCAAGGAATGTTATTTCCCTTGGTATCGTACCATCTAAAGGGTTCTAATAAATGGAAATGGATTCAAGGATGTTGTAGTTTCCAATAGATGAGGGATAATACCTGTCAAATAATTTTTGTACAACGTTATCTCTTCTAGCTTTTTCAAATTCCCAATTTCTAATGGAATCTTTCCTTGCAATGGTAAAAAAATCGCTCCTGACTGTAGTTGCCAATTTCGGGTGTAAAGAGCCATTGAAATAGTCTGAGTATGTCGTGATTGTTTCAACACTAGCAAGATTCCCCACTAATGAAGGAATGATGCCAGTGAAATTATTAGTATCTAAGGAGAGCATATTCAAGCTTACTAGATTACGTAGTTATGCCAATACGAATTTCCTCTATGAGAATTCGTTCTCAGACACTGTTCTGAAATTCCTCGCTTACCATTCCAGTTAAAAATTTCTACGTTGCATGTTTACGATCAAGTTAAAAAATGTCACATGTATTGACGCGCATGAGAATTCAAGTTGCATGCTAGCGTGCAGGACTTTAGTTAGCACTCATACCTTTGGTAGAAATATATTTCGAACACCAAGAATCTTACCTGTGATTGAAACATGCTATATATTTTTCTGAGATGATCTTGTTGTCCTCTCATCAATAAAAGTACAATCCTTGATTTTATTCAAGGGAATTTTTACCAATGATAGAGGAAGCTAGGGTTTAGGATTTTGAAGCTAGAATTTGTGTGACAAGCTGACTTTTAGACCCCAAACACAACTCAAAGGTGGAATCCATAAACCCTTTGGACTGTTATTTACCGTCTGGTTTTTCATCTTGTTTTGGGTTGGTTGCTACATCAAAATATATCAAACATTGTGATGAAAGTTGTTTTAGATGGGTGGAAAGGGAAACTGATCAATCCTCGCGAAGATGTCCAACTCTCTGGACATGTCCTTAGATGACTTCATTAAGAGAAACAAGTCATCCTTTCATGGTCGTGGTAGAGGAGGAGGAGGAGGAAGTGGTGTTTTACGTAGAGGTGGTTTTCATGGTGGTGGTGGTTTTTCTGGCAGAAAAGGAAGCAAGGACGATAGAGGAGGATCCATGAGCAGAGGAAGAGGAGGACCGTCGATTCGATCTATGTCGTATACAATTTCCAAGGAAATAAATTGTGAATGAATTTCTTTATTTCCAATAATTATTAGAAAAAGAAGGGGAAAAAACCACAATGTTTTAGGGAATAGATAAGGCATGGGATTCAAAACCATGGTCACTCAGCCAACGATGTTGACTCAGTAGGAATTCAAATTGTGATCGATAAGACCAAACTCAATACCAAATTATTACTTATTATCACTAGGTTGTGATGTTTCATCAGAAATCAAGGCCTTTAGTTCAAAGAATTTCTTTTAATATACTACTTCTGCCTTAGATAAAGTTTGATAAGGGCATGTTTTTTATGAATCAAATATTTTTAAATAGGTGAGCTGAGCCACATGAAATTGAAAGAGGGATTTTTGTTTATTTACATGTTTAGTATGCATAATGCCTAATATTTGCAAAGATGAATCAATAGCTGAACTTCTGCCCCTATGATTGGAATCTAGATTTTTCCAACAGTAGGCAGTTATCGTATGATCTACTATGGTATATTTATTTTACTTTATAAGGTGCACTGGAAAAATGTTTTGTTGGTATTTCTTGGTTAAGGAGAAAAGATAAATTATTGCTAATGGTATGGTCTTGGAAACTTGGAGGCAATAATTACTCTCCGTTAAAATTCACTTATGTTGATCCAGGAGGATCCAAGAAGACCAAATTTTCAAAGTCCTCCAATATTAGAAAAACTAGTGCTAGATCAAAGGGCTCGTCGAGACGATTCCAACAGAGTTCGTTTCACCTCAAACGGACTTTGTATGAGAAAGTTATCGCGTTCTGTTCTATGAGGTCAATAGGCAAAATTGGCAAAAAGAGGTGCCACGTGGCACCACTAACATGGTGACACATGGCATCCATACTATACAAACATGATGACATGGCACCACTGACAGGGTGACATGCAGCATCCATACAGTACATACGGATGACGTGGCAGTTGTACGTACATACATGTGGCAATACGGTCCAATCAGGATGCGACACGTGTCATGTACGGACGATGAGGTGGAAATCCAGTTAGCAGAACGGACCAATCCGAATGTGACATGTGTTAGTATGGGGGTGATTGTGCAACTTAGTTGGCAGTATGGAAGATGAGTTGGTAGTTGACTGGACGTTGAGGTGGACCAATCCGGAAATGCCACGTGGTAGCACCGGATTGGTCAATGTTGATTGAAGTTCACCAAAATGTTGTTGCTCCACTGGTTTCAAACTCCTAACCTCCCATACCCTGTCTCTGCGCCTTTACCAACTGTGCTGGTAGTGTTCCTTGTATAAGGTATGGAAACAAATTTATTTAAAGTGGCATTTTGAGCCCCAAAGGATCCGGGGCTTAGCCCCGACCTTGGTTCTTCCTCCAGCATGACCAGGAGCTCCAACCAGCACAGGAGCCTGCACTCTATTTCAGCACATGTCGAATTACAAACTATAGAAAATGGGTTATAAGTGGGTCTAAAAACAAGTTACGTAATATCAAATTTGTTTAAAAAAAAAACCATATTGTCGGTTCAATGAACCATGTGGTTTTGGGGGAAAAGAATTTTATTGTAATATTCTAAAAATATAAAATGTGGTTGGCATAGTTGTAACTATGTCAACTACATAATTTAAGAAGAGCCTAACCAAGTTTGGGGAGTTGGAACCATATGCCTTCTTGGGAAAAATTTGTTGTAACTAAAGAATCATGAGGAGAATGTGGAGTGGGGAAAGCCAAGCCTATATAAACCCACTTAATTTCCATTTACAGGGCATGCTTTGGAGTGGAGACTTTGTAGCTAAAGTAGAGAAGGGAGATTGCATAGCTCTGCAGGAGGAAGGTACGAGTGTTTATACTCGTTTTACATCATCTTCAGGCTTCGGAGTTGCTGGAAGCAGTCTTGTTGTGTTTTGGGCAACGGTTCTCTTCCTTACCATTGTCGCCAAGGTATCATTGTATCATTGCCATGTATTTTTCCTTATGCTAAGATTATAGATCGACCCTCCTATTGAGAAACAGGCTCGGAGACGTAGTCCATCCTGGACTAACTCCGTTATCAACTTGTTGTCTTTATGTGCGTATTGTCTATGTTGTTTGGTTTTCTTCTTATGGATTTGTGAGCTTCATTCATGCTCTTTATGCAATTCATGTTAACGTCGTAGAGTAGCAAAGATCTTGTTTTCGGATCATGTGGTATCAGAGCAGGTTTATTTGATGTTGGATTGTGAGTGTGGATGCTCACGAGGGCTAAACTGCAAGCTAGTGAGGGTACATTAGAGCCTTACAATTCTGAGATTGGACGTGCACACCGAAGGAGGAAGATGGATGCTAATGATGCCCGCATCGAGATGGAGGAAAACTTTCAGAAGGTCTTCTACATGATGGCCGACAAGGTAGACAAGTTGTTTATAGACTATGAAGAATGCATGGCAAAAGAAAGAAAAGGCAGTGAAGTAAAGAAGGAAGACAAAGAAGTGAAGGACGAAGGAAACGCTTCAATTAACCAAGGAGGAGGTGGCGAAGAGCCTCCTAAGCCTCCCTCTTCACCTTTAGCTTCAAGCACAAGTTCAAGTGCTTCTTCCTCATCTCATTCTCAGCATTCCAAGGTTCCTCACAAAGAGCCTCAAAATAAGCCCTTATTGAAGCTCGATGTGAAGTTTGATTTGCCCATGTTCAATGGGGAAGTGAATGCAGAGAAGTTGAACAATTGGATAAGGCAAATTGAGGTCTATTGCCCAGTCCAGTAGATCAAAGAAGAAGATGTGAAGATTCAATTGGCTTCACTTTGGATGACAGGCATCGCACTTGTATGGTGGGAAAGCAAGCTTCAACAAGGTAGCAAACAAATGGGTAATCTTCTCTCATCGTGGTCTGCTTTCATTTCTGCTTTACGTATTCAATTTTATCCATTGGGTTATGTTCAAATGGATATGATGGATTGGAAAAGTTTTAGACAAGGAAAGGGTCAGAGTGTTTAGAGTTTTACTGAAGAATTTAGAAAGAAAGCTTTAGAATTGAATATTGCTTTAGATTCTCCTGACACTCTTTTGAAGTACATTGGTGCTCTTCATCATTATCTACGCCATACTTTGCTGTTGTTGAATCCTACTAGTGTGGATGAAGCAAGTGTTCAGGCTACTCATCTTGAGAGAAAGGGGAATCATTTGCAAGAAGACCATCAGAAGAAGCCTTTCAATCCCAACAACAACCACAAGTTCAAGAAAAAAGACAAGAGCAAGAAGACAACTACTGCCAAGAAGGAAGGAGGAAAGCTCCATTGCAAACATTGCGATACTGATGGGCATGATGAAGAAAGTTGTTGGAATTTGCATCCTGAACAGAGGCCAAAGCATTATGGAGGCAAAAAGAAGAAAAAGACCGTTGCAACGGCGCAATGAGATTTGGGTTCCGACTCAGGTGACGAAACCAGGATTACAGCCATGGGAATGCAAGGTAACAAAACTCCTCATACTGGTTCAAGTTCTACTCATGTTTCTAAAGAAAATGATAAATTTAGAAGAAGTGAGTTGTTTCACATCAGAGTTGTGTCTAAGCATACAAATATTGAAACATTATTTGATCTGGGTTCTCAAGTAAATTTGATCTCAGAATCAGTTGTTAAGAAGTTGGGCATACAAACTAAACCTCACCCCAAGCCTTATCCTCTTGGATGGGTATGTGATAATGCTAAGCTACAGGTGACTAAGCAATCCAGGTTAAGGTTTGCTATTGCTTCAAAGTTTATCGATGAGGTGGACTTAGATGTTGTTCCTCTTGACATCTATGGTGTCGTATTGTGAAGCCCATACTTGTATGATCGAAAAGCAGTATTCTTCCATCACGAGAACAAGTACCATCTCACCAAAAATGGGGTGGAGTACATCGTGAGAGCTCACAGTATGAAGGCTAACACCACTCTTGTTAGTGCAGGACAAATGAAGAGACTCATCAACACTAATAAGAGATACATGCTCATGGTTGTGAGAGCAAAAGATGCTAAAGCATCTGATGCTTTCAAAGGTTGTGATCCTCCTCATAAAAAGGCTATGATTGATATTGTGGCTAACTATGATGAAATATTTCAGGAACCTACAAGTTTGCCTCCCAAAAGGGAGATTCAACATGAGATTCATCTCCAGCGGGATGCCTCTCTTCCTAATGTGGGCATGTACAGGTTGTCCGCAGTTGAAATGGCAGAGATTAAGAAGCAGGTTCAAGACTTGTTGGACCCCCGAGTGTTAGACCCAGCTCCTCTCCATGTGGTTCGCCAATTGTGTTGGTGATGAAGAAAGATGGAACATGGAGGATGTGCATTCACTATCGAGCTCTCAACAAGATCACGATCAAGAATCGATACCCGCTTCCTCACATAGATGACTTGCTCAGCCAGTTGAAAGATGTTGTGTTCTTTACCAAGTTGGATTTGCGCAATGGCTACCACCATATCAGAATTGCAGAAAGTGATGTGTGGAAGACGACCTTCAAGACCAAGAAAGGTCTATTTGAGTGGTTGGTGATTCCCTTTGGGCTTTACAATGCACCTGCAATCTTTATGCGGGTAATGAATGATGTTTTTCGACCATTCTTAGATGATTTTGTCATTGTTTATCTAGATGATATACTGGTCTTTAGTAAAACTTGGGAAGCACATGTAGGGCATGTAAAGATAGTGTTGGACACTTTGAAAAAGGAGAAATTGTATGTAAAATTGTCAAAGTGTGAATTTGGCAAAACTTCATTAGTTTACTTGGGTCATATTGTAGGAGGTGGAAATTTAAAAATTGATCCTTCAAAACTTGATGTAATTGTCAATTGGCCTAAGCCTACTAACGCTACTGAAGTGAGAAGCTTTTTAGGAGCTGTTCAATATTGGAGGAGGTTCATTCAGAACTTCTCATACATAGCATCTCCTTTGCATGCCTTAACAAGTGTGAATAAAGCCTTCCAGTGGGGAGGTAAGCAACAGAAATCCTTCGACACATTAAAGGGAAAGATCAGCATCACCCCAGTCCTAGCCTTTCCCAATTTGCAGTAGCCATTTGAGATAGAGACAGATGCCAGTGGATATGCCATGGGGGCAGTATTTATGTAGCACCGCAAGCCTATTTTCTACCATTCAGAGACTTTTACTCAAGCAGTGATCAAATACCCCACCTATGACAAAGAGTTGTATACTTTGGTTCAGAGTGTCAAGAAGTGGAAGCACTACTTGATGGGTAAGGAGACGATCATCCATACCGATCATCAGCCCTTGCAGTATCTCCAGTCCTAGACTAAGCTCCAACAAGCTCGTCATTTTAGGTGGATGGGATTTCTTCAACAATTCCATCTCGTGATCAAGTACAAGAAGGGTACTAGTAACAAAGTGGCAGATATGATTTCTAGACCTCCTATTGTTGCAGCTATTGTTTTGAAAAATGCTTCTTTATACCATGAAAGTTATATTGAATAGTATGCTACTGATGATGATTTCAAGGAGATTTATGAGAAGCTAACCAATGGCACACAGGTGGAAGACTACTATTTGCAGGGAAAGTTTCTCTATCATTTGGGAAAGCTATGTGTTCCTATCAGTGAAAGAGTCCATGTAATACGAGAAGCTCATACTTCTCTTGTATCAAGGCATTTTGGGGTAGGTAAGACTTTGGCTCATTTGCAAAGACTCGTGTATTGGCCTCGCATGAAAGACATTGTAACAAAATATGTAAAGGGGTGTGTGATGTGCTCTACTTGTAAGCCCACTAATAGAAAATTGGGGTTGTACTCACCACTTCCTGTTCCTTCCCATCCTTGGGAAAGCATTTCCATGGATTTTGTGGGGGGTTTTCCTATGTCTAGGAGTTGTCATGACTACTTGTATGTGGTCGTGGATAGGTTTAGCAAGATGTGTATTCTTATGCCATGTAAAAATCAGGTCACTGCAGAGCAGGCTGCTTCTCTCTTCTTTCAGCATGTATGGGTTCACTTTGGACTTCCTACATCCATTATCTCGGATCAGGACTCCCGATTCCTTAGAGAGTTTTGGACAAAGTTATGTTGTATGATGGACACCAAGGTGAAGAGGAGCACCACTTTCCATCCATAGAATAACGGATAGACAGAGGTAGTCAACAGGACAGTTTTCCATTTGCTTCGAGATTATTGCAACAAGCATCCTAAGTTATGGGATGAACAGATCCAGTATGTGCAACATGCCTACAACAGGGCTATGCATTCTTCCACTCAGAGCTCGCCATTTGAGACATGCTTTGGGTACTTGCCAAAGATTCCATTGGAATTGACTTATGGGAGAGAGGTTGGTTCAAGCACTTCCAAGGATGAAGACAAATCCCGCAGTTTCATTCAGAGATTTCAACAGGTACATCAAGCAGTTGGAGAAGAGTCAAGCTCAGTACAAGGCTTGCCATGACAAGCATACAGTTGATCATCAGTTTCAGGTGGGAGATCAAGTGTGGCTTCACACCAGCAAGGAGAGGATGAACAGAGAAGGCAAGAAGCTCAAGCCCATCAGATATGGTCCCTTCACCATCTTGGAGAAGATTGGGACGAATGCCTTTCGCTTAGAGCTACCGCCATACATGCAGATCTATTCAGTGGTGAATGTGGAGAACTTGAAACTCTATGAGCCTCCCATGATCATGGATGAAAGGGAGAATGTCTCATTGCCATCAGTTGATGAATTTGCTCCTAAGTACATGGATGAGCTAAAGCAAGATGTCATCTCGGACAGAAGGACAAGGACTTCTCGTAGAGGTGATGTTGAGTATCTTCGAGTGGGCATCAAAGGCACTCATCCAAGCAAAGCCAAGTGGATCGAGAAGGAGAAAGTGAGGGAGCAATTCCCTCACCTGTCTGTTGATTAGTAAAGGCTTTTGGAGGCCAAAAGCTTCTTAGTGGGGAGGAATGATCTAGGAGGATCTAGGAAGACCAAATTTTCAAAGTCTTCCAATCTCAGAAAAACCAACGCAAGATCGAAGGGATCATCGAGATGATTCCAACGGTGTTCTTTTCACCTCAAACGGACTCCATATGAGAAATTTATTGCGTTCCGTTCTATGAGGTCAACACGAAAAATTGGCAAAAAAGAGGTGCCACGTGGCACCACTGACAGGGTGACACATGGCATCCGTACTATACAAACATGATGACATGGAACCACTAACAGGGTGACATGTGGCATCCGTATAGTATAGACAGATGACATGGCAGTTGTACGGACAGACATGTGGCAGTACGGTCCAATCAGGATGCGACACGTGTCATGTACAGATGATGAGGTGGCAATCTAGTCAACAGTACAGACCAATATGAATGCGACATGTGTCAGTATGGGGTTGACTGTGCAACTTAGTTGGTAGTACGGTAGATGAGTTGGAAGCTGACTGGGCGTTGAGGTGGACCAATCCAGAACTGCCACGTGGCAGCACCGGATTGGCCAATATTGATTAAAGTTCACCAAAATGTTGCTGCTCTGCCTATTTCGAACTCCTAACCTCCCATACCCTGTCTCTGCGCCTTTACCAACTACGCTGGCAGTGTTCCTTGTATAAGGTATGGAAATAAATTTATTTAAAGTGGCATTTCAAGCCCCAAAGGAGTCGGGGCTTAGCCCCGACCTTGTTTCTTCCTCCAGCGTGACTGGGAGCTCCGACCAGCACAGGAGCCCGTGCTGTATTTTAGCACATGTCAAATTAAAAAATATAGAAAATGGGTTATAAGTGGGTCTAAAAACAAGTTACGTTATAACAAATTTGTTTTAAAAAAAACCATATTGTGGGTTCAATGAACCATGTGGTTTTGGGGGAAAAGAATTTTATTGTAATATTCTAAAAATATAAAATGTGGTTGGCATAGTTGTAACTATGTCAACTACATAATTTAAGAAGAGCCTAACCAAGTGTGGGGAGTTGGAACCATATGCCTTCTTGGGAAAAATTTGTTGTAACTAAAGAATCATGAGGAGAATGTGGAGTGGGGCAAGCCAAGCCTATATAAACCCACTTAATTTCCATTTTTAGGGCATGCTTTGGAGTGGAGACTTTGTAGCTAAAAGAGAGAAGGGAGATTGCATAGCTCTGCAGGAGGAAGGTATGAGTGTTTATACTCGTTTTACACTGTCTTCAGGCTTCGAAGTTGCTGGAAGCAGTCTTGTTGTGTTTTCGGTAGCAGTTCTCTTCCTGACCATTGTCGCCAAGGTATCATTGTATCATTTCCATGTATTTTGCCTTATGCTGAGATTATAGATCGGCCCTCCTATTGAGAAGCAGGCCCAGAGACGTAGTCCATCCTGGACGAACTCCGTTATCAACTTGTTGTCTTTATGTGCGTATTGTCTATGCTGTTTGGTTCTCTTCTTATGGATTTGTGAGCTTCATTCATGCTCTTTATGCAATTCATGTTAACATCGTAGAGTAGCAAAGATATTGTTTTCGGATCATATGTGGCCTACACAACCCAAATGGTGATATGAATAACTTTTGTATATAATGGTACTAGTGAGAACAAAACCTGGCATGGATGGAAAGTAATGAAGTTATTGATAACATGGAATGAAGTACCACACAAGGGATATGCGATTGTGATTTTGGTAAGCTTTCATTAATGAATTCTTTACAAATATAACAATTACAAGGAAGGGGGACTACAGAGTACACACTCATTTTGACAATTACCTGTCATCTTAGTTGGTAACTGGGTTCAGTGCTCATGGTGTACTTTGTATATAGGCATCTGCAAATGTCATCAAAGAGACAAATGATAATATGTGCCACCAACCTGATTTTCATCCTTAATATAGTTTGAACGCCATGACTGAATAGGTATTGTTCAATGGAGCATAAGATGACAACTTTTAACCATTAGAAACTACCTGCATCATCTACACAACTCATATGGTTGAAAATTCCCCTCCTACATCCTACAAGAGGTATCTGTAACTGGTTGTGTAACTATCAGTCTTTGCTCCATCACGGTGTTCAATATTTGATTTATTTATGTCATGTTTGGTTGATTTGTAATTGTATCTTTGAATGGAGTATTATATAGCACTGTGTAGGGTTGTAGCATGCTGATAGTATTTATGTTGGTGAATTGTGACATTATTCGTTACTCTACAGCAGTCTTTCAGCTGAGCGAAGGGTTCTCTTTATCAGATTGATATGTTTGAAGCTAACATGGAATCTTTTAGCATGCATATTGGATTTGATATTGGTACAAAACAGTATGTATCCAATTTGGATTACGAATTATTCAGTGATTATATGAATGTTGGTAAGATGAAGTACATTAGAATTCTTCAAATTGTTTTTCATTTTTGTAGTTTCAAAAAATTGTACTAGTATAACCTATTATGTTGAATTTTATTTTTAATTCACATGTTTCTAGTATGTATGATCTTTATATATAGTATAACATCCTTTAGTTCTTTGCATCATCCATTATGGTATTTCATTTTAATTATCTTTTATGCAACTTATTTTGGATCCTAACTTAGCTTACTTTTCTCATTGAGTTTTGATTTAGACAATTTTGGATCCTAACACAATTTTCTCTACTCTCAAGTTTTGATTTATTCTTTAGTCATAGTTTTTAGATATTTTACAAGATGGTTTCCTTTTATGTATGTATCCTATTCTAATTCATAGTTAAAGGATAATTTTCTCAGTTAGATGTAAACATGATAGCAACATCTCTTAAATAGTTGGTCTACTTTCACAGTGTATTTGCAGTAACTTTTTCAGAGGTTGGTTAGATTAAAAGGTGTTCAATCCATTATGATAGAAGTGGGCGTTATAAGGTTCCTATTACTCTCTCTTTAGTTATCTCTGAATGTAATAAATAGGATTATACCCATCCATATCTAATTAAGGTAAAGTAGCTATATCCTTTTTGATATCACAACTTCCATGAAATGGTTGTATAAATAAGCATGTATGTCAAACTAAATTGAATGTGTTATGGCTGAAAGGTTTTCCAAGCACATTGGAGGCACATTTTAACATGACATTTTTTGGGTATACTGCATTGATAATGTAAGTGTCTTGATTTTCAGACCTTATAAATGGTAGAATTTATTTTTGAGACTTTTGAGGGTATTATGTGCCATGGGAACCTCCTCACATATTCTTACATCATGTTTCCTTGACCCTTGGGAAGAGCCCTAAACGATGTTGTAGGGCATCGTATTGCAGTGGATATTTTTTGAAGGAAAATCCAAGACATGTTTTGTTGTATATGACGCCTTCTAATCGGAGGATATTCCTTGCAAGTGGCCAGAAAAATTAAGTTTGTAGAAAAATAATTCGATTTTTCCCAGTTCAAGCGAACAAAAAGTGCATGCTTGACCAAGGTAGTTGTAATTTGATGTAACATAATATATGTCAATCAATATGTTTCACTTTTCAAAGAGTCAAAAGAGTTCATTTTAAAATATCTACATCAGTGTTTTAAAGGGTCAGGTCTAACTGTTAGTGGAGTGAATTGTGAATAATATTAGATGTTAGAAACAAGGTAGATAGGTAGGATTTAATATTGGGAATGATTTACATGTAGATAAATCATTTTTGTAGAATTGAGGACTGATTTACTTCTGCAAGCATGGTTTATGTTTGTGATTTTTGTAAAGAACTTATCTATGAATAATATGTGCAAACTTTCAATTCCCTGATTAGAAACCTATATGTAATTGTCCAGATATCCTTGAGCTGCTCTTTCAAGATCAATGTTGAAAATTCCAACAACACCATGATAGTATGGTGATTTTTTCAGCTTGGTGATGTTATTGCCAAAAAAGTTGTGTTTTTTTCAAATTTAGAAAATATTGTTATATATCAGCAGAATATCCTTATAAATTGGAAAATATTAGCAGAGTCAGGATATTTTTTATTTTTTTATTTAGTTTGAAGAGAGAAAGTAGGGGATTGAGAACAAGGGTCATATTAATGGTGATTTTGTGAATGACCACCAACTTTATATAACAAGAAAAAATCGTTCATAAGGGCAAGAAATCCCCAACTCATTTTGGTGTCCTCAATTTTTTCCTTTTTTCTCTTTTGGAGGGTGACAGAGGAAACACAAAAAAAAATTACATACAAGCAAATCTATTTTGTGAAAAAATTAAAATAAAATTTAATGAGAGGCTCACAATTTTATATCGTACTAAAAAAAATATCAGTCATGATGAGGGAAACAAATCCCCAGTTGGTGTGAAACAACGCAAAATTTACGTTACCTATAAAAACTGATTACAAAACTCATGAACTTGTCACTATCATATTATTGGTGAGTTGGTGATCATCCTATTTAATACCCACAATAGGGGCCATTTATATACTATGTTCGAGCTTTGACATTCTTCCCTCGTTGCGTGGATTGTGGATACTTTGCTTTCTCATGTTCAACAACATTCTCTCATATGTTTCTCATCTTTTTATTTTGTTCATGCAAGGAATGATAATCAATTTGTTGTACAAAAATGCACGGTCATACAAAAATGAATACACTCTAGTCTCTAAGCCTGAGGTGGAGGGGGGTTATGATCATGATAGAAAACTACGGCTCTAGCTAGCCGTCGAAATAGTTGAACCCATGATTGCGGTACACCAACCACCTGGCATTGCATGGCCTCAGGAAACTCCTCGACTTGCGGCATGGGTACCTTGTGTGAAAAACAAACAAAGTTTGTGTGGATGCTTTGGAGCGTCTGCTCCACATCTGCACCCATAATATCATCTCCTCTCCCCCTATGTTAATGATGAGGGAAGCCATCTGGCCATTGTGATCCTACATCTGCATATACATGATAGATTGTCACTATGTGTCATCACACCAAAAACATGTCTTTTGAGTCAATATATCAAAAAACACAAAAAAAAATTAAATAACTCAAAAATTAAAAAATGGGTTTGGGATTCTTTACCTATGTCACCATAAGCTTCTCTTGGTGGTAGGGGCATATTTGGATCTCCATGCAAGTCTATCCATGCATAGGGGTAGTCGTCTATGGAAACGATGTGTCTCCTCCACCTGGAAAGAAGTCTGTTGGGTAGGGGTTATCCACCCTGCCGCCTCCCAGTATGCGCATGACATTCGCCCAGCGTCACTGGGCTGGATCCCTAACTCCATGTGGAGCAATGTCTACCCTAGGGTTTATCCCTAGCACCAGCTCAAAGAAAAATGTGCTCAGTATACTACCGAACCCAAAGTTCCGCACCCTGCCCATCTTGCAGTCACTAAACTGTTGTTTCATGTTGCTCAATGGTGTAGTACTCTAGTTGTATACCGTAGGTCACATGCGCTCTACCACATAGAACATCATTGGACACCAGGCCTGGTGGAGTGAATCCAATCCTGTAGTCTTGCCTAGCACCAAAAGTATGGCTTTTAGCCCAAGAATTTGAATAGAGTTTGCCGGGATTTGACTCCCAACCTTTTCCGTATCTGGAAAGTAGTACACAGTAATGTACTCTTCTATGGTCAGCCCGCTTCCTGGCCCATGAGATCAGAGGTTCACCATCTCTCCTCGTCAGGACAAACCAGTGATGAAATATATTTCCTCAACCACAATGCTGAGTGACATCCCATCTATCTGAAATGTTTTAGACTGTGGATCCAAATAGTCTACCAGAAGCTGGAGTAGTCTTGGTTTGGCCCTCAAGCTTACAAGACACCAAAACTTGTACAAACCACATGCCTGTAATTCTTGTTGAGCCATAAGATCACCTTGCATAGCTTCCTCAACACCACCATGATCTCTTTCTCTTCACTCTAGCACCATCCTACACAAAAAACCAAGTTTTTTATCAGTCTTTACCTTGTAAAACCTTGTTCACAGCCCTGTACATGATTGTTTTCAAAACAACCGCATATGTACACTAATTTTGGTGCATTTTCCGCCTATGGTGAGTCCTATAGGTGGAAAAAGGCCTAATTTCCACGTGTGACGAAACACATAAGTTTGGATGGCTCAAAAAATGAAATAGACCATGAAATTTTAAAAAATTTGCATCAAAATGAAAGAGATGTGCATGAGAATCTACTTGGATCAAACATGGAGGGATTCCGCTAGACGATGCTCCTGGAATTTGCTTCTAAAGTTCTGATCTCAAATGCACTATGTTGGGTAAAAATTTCAAATGGTATGAAAATCTTTAAATTTTTACTATTTATAGATTTTTTTTGAAATTTTTACCCACTTTTTATAGTTTTTGACCATTCCTTACCGTTTTTGGACCGTTTGAGCTAATTTGATGTTGTAGGAGTCCATTTTGAGTGCGCTTTGACCGTGGCTTTGATCCATTTGTGCTTACTACAGGCATTATGTCTAAATTGACATATGGGTTAGGTTTCATATCCGTTTGCACTTTGCATAACCTTATGACCGTTTCATTTTAACCTTAGTTACGAACCCATTCCATCTTGTCATAGAACCTTTTTGCTGATTTTAGAAGTGACATGTTGTGAATGGTAGAACTTTACCATACATGGGTACCCTAGTTAGATCCTGTTTTGCTTTTGGTGCCCATGATGACATTTCTCCTTTAGGGTGTAGGAGTCCTCTGTATAGTACCGCCATGACTTTGAGCAAGAGCTTCATACTCCTCTTGACCTTTATGATGGCCATTTCCTCGAGACTCCCTTGTATATGTCAAGTTGTAATTACATTATCATGAGTTTTTCTTGCCTTAGTAAGCCTTACGCCAGCTTCCCTGACTTTGACTATCAGCCATATAGCCCGAGCTTGTCTCATGGGTAGCCAAGCAAAGCCTTCTTATACATATTTTGTAGCTTGATTCACCATTTTTACCAGGAGGGGACTTTCCCCCGAGTGTTGTTATCCTACACATGTTTCCTTGCATTGAGCATAGGTATGTTCCACTGCTTGGACCTAGGTTGTTTTCCCCTTGACACTCGTCTCCTCTTATATTTGTAACTATAAAGCAATTTTATTATTTTTCAAGATTTTCAAAATATCTGAAAAAGTCCAAAAAAAATCAAAAAACAAAAATGTCGGACAGGAAAAGATGTTATCTTTGGCAGCATTCGAGTCGTGTTGCCTTCAAACAGATCACTGTATATCACATCCATTGGTTGGGTTAATATTTTGACTCTAGGAGTTGTGCTTGTTTTTCTGAGTTTATCTCCACCGAGTGGTTAAGCTTCCAATCACTATGGAGCCTTTGTTGATGCCTCATGTGTTGCAGAGATGTCCCTATTTTGTATATCGAGTCTATGCTACCTACATTCAGTCACCATTCACCTTTATGCTCTTGTTTGAAGGAAGTTGAAGCCTAAGTCATCCATTCCTCAATTATCTTGACTTTGCATGTCAACCATTCCTGGTACTATTACTGGTTTGTGCACATCTTGTTTGATTCCTTCCACATTATACAACATTGTTGAGTACCTTGTGTTGGATGATGGGGGATGCCTTAATTCCCTCCTTCCAAAGGATTCGATCCCATCGACTCTAGATCATTTATTCTAGGATAGGTTTCTAGAGTCCTTTGAGTTCCTTGAGACTTACAGTCATCAGTGGTAGGTTCTCTCGCCATAGACAGTTTGGGAATAAATCAATGTTTCATGATCGATGGATTCTTAAAGTCTTTGACCTCAACACATCTATTCACACTTGTTAGATTGCACTGTAGTACCTTGATTCCCATTTTCATTGTTGGTGGGTGATCTCGTGTCTGTTAACGGTATACATCAATAACCGGTAATTAGACGATGGACTACTATGTTCGACCTTGACACCTCTATTCACATAGTAGGACATGTACTCGTAGCGGTTTGTGAAGAAGACTTTCTAGATTGGTGGCATTCCACACATGCTACCTCCTTGATCGTGCCAGTGTTCATGAGATTTCAGCTCTCGTGACTTGATTCCAGTGTATGTCAGATATATTCAACCATTTTGTAGATCTTCATCCTTTGTATATCTTCATCATGGATATTCTGATCTATTATATATTGTATGTGGCGATGACCACACATGTCATATTTTGTATCATGCCTATTCATGGCCATTGTACTCTTATGTATCCAGGACTGCTATATGTATTTGTAGTCATATGCATAAATCTATTATTGTACTATACTGTTGGATGGATGGTTCTTCCACCTGGTTCTTCATCACTCCACTTATGGGATGGATTTATAATGTATTTCGGCCATTATGTTACCCCTCTAACTTCATACATTAGGGGGCATCTGTTACAACTGATTTTACCACACATGGTAGATCACACATTTATGGCCTTCCCTGTCCCTCTACAGACTCTTTGGACTCCATGGACCAATATTGTATTTTGATGTTTCCAAGATCATCCCTAAAAACACCTATTATTTGTTGTACATGACTTTTAATACCTTTACCATGTATACACACGGATATTACCGTTAAACCCATGTACCTCGGGATGTGTGCAAAACGCCAAATGTTTTTGGAGTTTTCCTTGATGTGTGTCCGAGTCACTTATCTCTTGGCCTTCCATATGCCTCGAGATAGCTCAAATTTGACCCTCCATTACCCCTTTTGAGCATTATATAAGGAACCCTTTGGATACATTGAAGGGGAGGAATTGAAGAGCAAGAAAACTATAGTCCATTATTGTCGTGACTTGCTTGTACTTGAGTCTGCATCCCTTTGTTCCTTGGAGAACTTTGTGTTCTTCCCAAGCTTTCCTTTGCTTGTAATATTACTATCAAGAGATGGAGAATTGAAGTGGTGGAGGCCCAGGTGGAGGACTCAGTTTCTCCGGTTCGCAGACGTGCCGAAAGAGGTTGTCACTTGTGTAATCTCCGATTTACTTGATAGAAATATCTTTTCATGTCCAATGATGTGCATTTAAATGAATATTGAATCCATGGATGTGTTTAATTTCTTATACATTATTGATTATATATGCTAAAGTAGGTCTAACACTATATTATATAGCATGCTTGTCTTGTTTGCTGTTGTTGAGAGCAAATTGCTAACACAAGCAGGTTTGGGAAAATATCAACGAGGATCTACTTCAATCGTCTGGAATAAGGAATGATTCGAGATCCTTTAGTGTTAGATGTTTTATTTCTCTTGCATATTGGGAAGGGATTGATTTTTGCGGTTTATCTGCCTGTTGTGGTACACCCCAAGCCATAGGAAGTTTTCTCCATAACAATCATAGATACTCCTTGCAATAAGAGAAATAACATGATCAACATAGAGCAGAATGATGATGACTACATACCAACTAGAGTCACGCCAACACACCTACTTACTCCAAACAACCCTCTAACTTTTTTATGTATCTACCAAAAAGGGTATGGGATAGGGAACAATGTTGCTTAACTCGTATATTTCAATTAATTCCTTCCAACCACCCTTGTTGTTTCCAAATTTGGAAATGACATTCGGGTGTGTGCAAGCTGATGAGGGTCTCTTTTGACACATTAGAGGCAATAGAAACCTGAAAAAACAAGCATCCATAAACTTGCATGAATATTTTGAGACACTTACACAATGAATATTGCGATGAGTTAAAAACAAGAAATGTAGGAAATTGAATGAAATTTCCATATATATAATTTTTTTCTATTGAAAACGTTTTTAACTATATAAAGATAGATATTTTTTAATGGGCACTTTTTATTTTTGGGAAAAATTATAAGGTATATGTTTTTGTGGGTGCATCCTCTGAGTGACTAAATGATGGAACAAACTTACGAAAACTGGTATACATATAGAGAACATATAGTAATAGTGCACGGTTATTTTATCCAATAATAAAAATAATATTTTAATTATTTTTTAATTATCTAAGAGATCAAACCTCAAAAATGGTGTGTCAATTGTGGGTGCAACGTTTGAATGCCTTAATGCAATTATTTGGAAATGGGTTTTTTATAGCATGTTGAGGTCGTTGTTCTTTAGTGCACCATACAATTTTTTTAAATGGTTGAGAAATGAAAGTGATATGGACGAAACACTAACAGTGCATTTTTTGAGTTGAGGAGTGATGACAGAAGATAAATAAGAAAAAAATAGAAAAAATTATGTATTCTTGTTAAAATTTACATATTTGGAATCTGCAAAAAAAACCATATCCGTTTCTAAATTCTCATAAAAAATGGAGGTGTGAAGCATACTCAAACGAACGGCTAAACATGAGCATATTGAAAATTTGGATATAATACTAAATTAGCCATGGTTTATCATACTCCAAGGCATAGGCATGTTGAATCTGAAGCAAAGTCTGAAGCAGACATATAGGCATAAGAATTCCATGCAAGCATGGGTGGAGGCTCAACCTCATCATTTGGAGGGAATATGTTTTTGAATTTAAACAAATCGTGTGCTCGTTATAATGAACAATAACACGTGTGCGTTGATAAAAACGGGAGCGTGTTTTTATGAATCACAATGTGCACATGTTTTAAACTACTACAATGAGTTTGGTTTTGTAAGTTATACCAATACTAAAATTATTTTATGCCCCCCGCCCTGCCCCACACTCCCCTCTTCCCCCTAAATCTTACTAACCCCCCTCTTCCTCTCCCTACCTCTAAGCCCCCCTCATCCTGTCCTACCTTTAACCCCCCCTCTCTCTCCCTAACAC
>LPNX010477359.1:53371-68219 GCA_001517045.1 Pseudotsuga menziesii
CAAATCCTAAACTCCTAACCCATCCCTTCCTCTCACTCTCTTTCTCACACACATCCACAGGTCACCCCACTCCACTAAGGACCCACCCCCTCCACTCTATCTTTGTTTCTCTCTCTCTCTCTCTCTCACACACACACACATCCTTATGTTTCTGCTTACCATTGTTGTACAGGATTATGCACCTTATAACCTAAGGTCTGGGGTTACTAACATACTCAATTAACTTGCAGAAAATTGACTCTAGAGTGTAGTAAAGGAAATATGAGGATGGGAAAGACTCACCCAATGCAAGACGATTGATCCTAGCTTGTCCTCTTCCGCTCTACTTCTCCTCTAAAGTCTTCAGGGATGCTTTCTCCTTCACCTGTCAAGATTCAGTCTTCCAAATACAAGATGATTCATATATATAAACAGGTTATATAAATCATTTACAGGATGCTGAAACATAAACATTTATCAAACCACAATACATGAAATACATTCAAGACATATATGGAAGAAGGATTCTCTTTATTAACAATAATGAGGAAGTTCAGATTACAACCCAAAGCCTGAGACAAGGACTCCTCTACAACCAAAGGATTCTGAGTTCCACTACTCCAAAGACTTCTGTATAAATTCCACCAGCATAACTTTTCTCTCCAAGTATATGTACCAAACACCCTTTCCAAGGCCTGTATTTATACATGGTGAAATAATGCAGTTTCAAAGGTTGAGGAGGTTGAGACAGTTAAGGAGATTAAGGTAAATGGCTTAACTAATCTCAAGTAATCGCTTTTTTTTAATTTTAATGTCAAAGGGACATATCCACGGGTATCAAGACCAGCAACTCGCATATGATCTGCGAGTTGCTATAAGAGCAACCCACGGATACATCTATCCGCAACTTGCAACAACCGACACTCACGAATGATTCGCAAGTTTATATATATAGGGTCGCGGATATGACTTGACATAGTTAAAAAGTCAAAGTAACCAGCTGGGTGGGAGAGGAATTTATCTTGTAATAAGCCCATCTATAGTGTTTTGGGCAACCCTCAATCCATAGATGTCCTTTTCTGTGCCAACATGAGGGATGTCGGCACTTGGACGGAGAGGTGCCATTCAGGTGGATAACAGATGCCCCCTAATGTGTGAGGTCAGAGGGAAACGATGGCCGAAATACATTATAATCTTTATCTTTGGAGAACTCATAAATCCAATGGAGCAGAGAGAGTACCTGAAACAAATACATAGTAATGTCATATACAAAGTTACATCTAAGGATGCTATGTTCAATTCACTGGAACACTAGCTCCTTTACAATATTTGAGTGCATCATATGAAACGGGTATAAAACCATGTATATTACAAAGGTGGATCGAAGCCACAATATACAATGATGAGTCTTCAAAGATCTGGAAGCTGTGGAGAGGAATAGAACATAATCTTGCACAACTTAGTCCATAGGTGAGGAACTAAGGTCTTCATAAAAGATCCCAAAGAACCAGTACAATCCAAGCCATGTGAATAAGGGTAAGCTAAAGTCGAACATGGAAAGGATCCAACAGTTTGTCAATCAATAGATGATAATCAACAACTAAAGCAAAGGAATTCACCAATAATGAAAGTGAATCCTGAGGTACCATCGTCAAAACTCTAGGTCTTCATCATCAGGAAGTGCTGAAACGGAACCATGCTGTGATAAGGAAGGCAATAGATCCTCCAACGGATCACAAGAGTGACTAGGAACTGGGCAAAAGAAGGGAGACACAAATAGATAACAGATATAACAATGATGGGATCAGGCTATAGATCAAACATTGAGTAGAGTCCTTGAACAGTGAGCACAACACAGAGATGACCCAAGGCAGCGTATAAAATAGAACAACTAGACTTATCTGTCATGTAGGAGACATGATCAGATTCCCCAGGTATAATGGACAAGAGGAGGAGTAAGAAACTCAAAGTGATAGCTGAACAAAAGTGGACACTGAAACATGGATATCGGAAAACAAAGAGTGCTATGTTCAAGGATTACATGCTGCCATTACTGAAAACAAGAGAAAACTTCTTCCTTACCTTCCCTATTAAATTTTAATGAGTCCAGGAAAGTTAACTCGGTTCCCTCTTCATTTTTTAACAAGCTTGAAGAGAGGGGAAAATAATGCTTGACAGTGTCACTGATTCGTGTATTTAATGAGCCCGAACTAGTACATGCTCAGTTGATGTGTTCACATTTAGAGAGTCTGAAAACACCAAAGAAGACTCCAGGGGGGTCCTTTCTCATCTAATTTAGTCTCCTGAGGCTGAAAAAGTATAAAACAAACCATAGAACAACTCTCTTAACTTCCGAAGAAGAAAAGGTAAACCTTTTTCGTACTTAGTTAGGGAGGTCCGAAAAAGGTTAAATTACCACCTACCCAACGCTCCTTCCAGAACATCATAAAATAGCTTGAGTTTTATGAGTGTGAAGGAAAGCAAGATCACTCGGAAAGATCCATTTGGTTATGAGAAATGGGGCTTACAACAATAAACTCGTTGCTTTGTTCTTAAGTGTTTAACGCGCATGACAAAGACACAAAGTACACTCAGAATCTTTTTCATGTTTGGGTCCAGAGCACGAAAAAGAGAAAACTAAGCTCAAAACGGGTGTTCATTTTCCGTAAATTTAGTCCCTCAAGTCCGAAAAAGTGATAAACCTATACCTGAGAATACTCTTCTCAATTCAAAAGAAAAGAGAGTGATCCTTTCTTGTATTATTCCGCATGGTCCGAGAAAGAGATAACCTACCACCAATGCGGATGCCCGTTCACATATTCTTAACGAGCTTGAACGGACGAGATAACTCGGCAGTCAAGTTTGTTTTAAAGGAGGCAGACCTGGGCCTAAAGAAACTCCATAAGGGAGGGGAGTCCTATAAAGGGATAGCTTGTAAAAATAGATTCAAAAGAAGCTCTATTTGGCGTGGAAAATAGCTAAGAGGATACCCCGGGACCTGGAACAGTGGCGGCATGAGTACCAAAGAATGACAAAGGCATATAAGAAGGATACTCATGAAAGAAGGGTCCTAGCCACGGAAGAACAATGGTAAAGACAAGGGACTAATGGCTTAGAATACCATAGTCCGTGGCAAAATGTTGAATGCTAAGGTTAATGTGGAGTGAAAAGATGCCAACATGTATTGGAAATAACAAAACCACCCTATTGGAGCAACAACACTTTGTAAAAAGTGATAAACCTGTTCCAAGGCACAAAAAGTATGGTATTAGTTAATTGACATTTCAAACTATATAAAAAGACCCACTTTATGAAATATAATTTCTATAAATAGGTTGAAAATTAAAACAAATCTCACCATTTGAACTTTTGAGCCATAAAAAGCAAATTTACCCTCTACCTTTGATCGATCATTGTGGACAATTGGACCGACGAAATCGAAATCCGCCAACTGCAGGTAAGCCTACACCCTAAACTCTTCAATTTGATCCAAGAAAATGTTAAGTTAAAGTGTGAATTCAATATTTAACAGCATCCTAAACTGTAGCAGTATGCATCCGCAGGTTGCTGATATGGAAACTCGCGGATACGCGTTATATCCGTGGGTTGCCTAACTAGACAGCCGCAGATGGTACGTGAACTGTCTAAAGAGATAGTTGCGGATACTACGTGGAGGAAAAAAGCTTAAATATATGCAAATTTTTTTGAATTTTGATATGGAAATACTGAATCCAATTGCTTATATTTGCCAGGTAAAATATGGTGCTGGAATGGAGGGAAAGGGAGCACGAAATAATGGATCAAGCGGTGCTCCAAAGTGCGCCCACCATACAGGTATTGAGGACCACTGGGCTATTGAAATTCTTTTGTACATCACCCATGCGGGCCAATGTCCGCATACTGGAGTTCATGGTCAATTATTGGGATCATGATATGGGGATGTTCAATCTTCAAGGTGAAACCTTAGAGCTTACCGTGGAAGACATATATTTCATTACTGGGTTGTCACGACGGGGAGCACCGGTGAACTTGGAGGGCACTGGTAGGGGCGGTGACCCCTTAAGTGTCCAAAACTATGTAGACATATTCTATACACCGGGTACTCAGAGAAGAGGAACTAGCGTTCCAATTGCAGATATCCAAGATTTTACTCTCCAGGTATTAGCTAGTACCATTGTGAGACTTGTAGGATCAACATCTTTACATTTGGCCACCATGAATCAAATGAGGGTGGCAGTTTACTGTTTTAGAGGTGATCTCTATGATTGGTGCTCAGGAGTTGCTTCCATTATGAGGAAACACCTATCCGACTGCAAGAGAGGAAGACGCAAGAATTTTGGCTATGCAAGCATATTAGTTGCGTTCTTCTTCTTCGAGAGTACCAGCACTGAGCCCCACTATACCTTTACCGATCAGATCTCCACGTCAGCCAAGGTTGAGCATGTGGGGAGACATCTTCCTCTGTCAAGGAGGAGGGGACTCAATTCACAGTGTCTATGATGATGACTTCTACACATGGTGGGAATGACAGCTGCCGGCATTGGAGTAGTTTCCATATGCCGGAATGGACTTCTGAGGTGACCGCGACCTTTTCCTCCCTCTAGGAGGAGCATGGGGCGAGCTAGGTAAGTAATTTTTAATTTTTTATCATTTACAAATTTTTATGAAATTTTTCAATGATAGATATATACATATGTACAAGTCTTAACCCTATTCATGTGTCAAAATGCAGATATTGGACTGGTCCGCCCTGAAGGGCACCCTCGCATGTTTGTTCGTCCTGTCGTGGGCGAGGATCCAGGATTGATCAGGGTACTAGAGGGAAAGCTGGCCAGGATGACCCAACGAGTACCGACCATACGGATAGAGCATATCCCTATAGCCATGCAGGAGTTTGTTGTGGGGGTTCCACCGGTTTGGCTACAACTTTTCAGACGAGTGGCTAGAGCAGTGCTCGTATATAGAGATGCGGTGGAGGCTACTGAAGCCGAGGAGGCTAAGGAAGCCAGAGTGCAGAGGGACCATGGGGACCAAGGAGGTCCTAGTGGCCAAGGCGGCCCTGCTTAGTTCTAAGGCATTTTGATGGACTATGATCCACATTTTTGTACATTGTGTATATGACGGGATCTAAGGATCAGACTTGACCTATCTATAGACAGATATTATATATATATATATATATATATATATATATATATTGATGTTTGTTGTCAGTGTATTTACAAATGTTTTTTATATGTCCGCTGAATATTTTATAAAATGTGTGTGAGATGCCAATCCAAAATGTAATTAGCATATGCAGCAGTCAATGAATTTTGGTTTCGTGGAATATGATTGAAAGTAATAACCTCAAAATGTCTTTTCAATAAATGAATTTGCATGAACTGACATAATAAGATAGGATTTTGTACCTAATAAGCTCGATTGAGCTGGGAAACCACCAACTGAGAGTCCAAACGGACCTCAAGCTGGGTAATGCCACATGACAAAGCATCCCATAGGAGCTCAATGACAGCCCTATACTCAGCAACATTATTAGAAGCAGGACCTAGACAAGCACCTCCCACGGCAACAAGCTATCCTGAGGGAGAATAGATAACCCATGCTGCCGAAGCTAGGTTACAAGTATGACGGCTGGTGCCATCAGCAAACCCTATATACCTTTTGGAAGACATCTGCAACAACCAGTAGATTATATAAAAAACAAAATTGATAACCTAATGTACATAAAAATACATACAATAAAAATAGAAAGAAAAAGTGCTAAGCCTAAGCGTAGTACTTCTTCAGGTAGAGCCCATTTCTAGGCTCACGCAGCTTATTCCCATCAAAATCAACTAACTCATATGTTCCCTTACTTAATACTTTCGACACGACATAGGGTCCTAACCACATAGCCTTGAATTTTCCTACCCCCAGAGGTTCTTTATCTTGGTCCCAAAGCAAGACAAGTTCCCCTTTAGAAAAAACCCTAGGTTTGACCGATTTATCATACTGAGATTTAACCCTATTTTTATGAGCCTGATTAGCAATCAGCACATCTCTACGTTGTTCATCAAGGTGTTCTAAATGTACCAGATGTTCCTCAAGCTCAGTCGTATCAGGTAACACATGAATAGCTATCTGAAGAGATGTGATTTCACATTCAATCGGAGTAACTGCTTCCACACCGTGAACGAGTTGGAAAGGGGAAAAACCCGTAGCAATATTTACGTTGGTTCGATAGGCCCAAAGAGCAAGATATAACATGATGTGCCAATTAGAGCGGGCTGCATCAATTGTCCGTTTAAGGATAGTTTTTAAAGTCTTGTTGACAGCCTCAACCTGACCGTTTGCTTGCGGATAGTATGGAGAAGAGTGTTCTTGTCTAAATCCGAGCATGGTAGTCAGTTCCATCATCATGTTATTTTGAAAATGACTGCCATGGTCAGTGACAATCACTTTGGGTATACCGAACCGTGCAATAATCTGATTGAATACAAAGAAAGTTGTTGTTTCCCCGTCGGCTTTGAAAGTAGGCATTCCCTCTGCCCATTTCGTAAAATAGTCAATAGCGACAATGATGTATTTATGCCCCCCAGCCGAGGCTAGGTTGCATGTCAAGTAATCAATCCCCCATTTCATGAAGGGGCCTACCGAGACAACGAGAAATAACGGAGCAGGATGTGACCACATTTTCCTGGTGTAAAGCTGACACGGATGACAGTGCTTCACTGCTTCCACACAATATTTAAAGATCGTGGGCTAGAAATAACTGGCACGCAATATCTTCTGGGCCGTTGCTAACCCAGATAAATGGCCCCCACACGCTCCTCTATGGGAATCATTTAGGACAATCTTCGCTTCCTCATGAGTAAGGAAACGGTGCAACATGAAATATACCCCTCGTTGATATAATATATCTCCTATAATGAGGTAGTTCTTGGCATGAAGGAGTAACTTGCGTCATTCCTCCCTAGAGGAAGCTGTAGGATACTTCAAAGTCTAGAGATATATAAGAATATCTCCGTACCAAGGATCAGTGGTGGATATCAGGAAGATGTGCTCATCTGGGAATGAGTCATCTTCAACCACAACATCTTCTTCAGTAGGAAATTCTGCTATCAGCTCAGCAAAAACTAAGGACTTCTTAGACTTAGCAGACTGGAAATCCAAGTCAAACTCTTGGAGAATGACTATCCACTTGTTAAATTTTCCCCCAACAATCCGTCGGAATAAAACATATTGGAACGGATTTACATCCGCCACTACTGTGGTGGTCCTCAGTAAAATGTAGTGATGTAACCTCTGCACAGCATAAACAGCTACTAAGGATAATTTCTCAATGTGGGAGTATCTAAGCTCAGATCCATCCAAGGCACAGCTAAGATAGTAGACGACATGCTCAACAAGCTTATCATCTTCCTGGACTAGTACTACCCCAATGTTCAACTCCGACGCAGCGAGATATAATATAAAATCCCTATAATAATCTGGTGGACGTAATAAAGGTGCCGACAACAAAGATTTTTTCAATGCCTCGAACGCAAGTTGTGTGGTTTCATCCCAAATAAATGGGGTGTCCTGTTTGAGCAGGCGCATGAAACCCTTAGTGATCTTGGAATAATTAACAATAAAATGTCGAAGGAAATTAGACTTTCCTTGCAGGCTTTGAAGTTTCCTGAGAGAACGAGGAGGAGGCAGATTTACAATGGACTCAAATTTCAATGGATCCACCTGAATGCCTCTACTAGAGACAATGAATCCGAGTAATCTTCCTGAATCGACGCAGAAAACACACTTGTGGGGATTCAAGAGAATTTTATAATATCTACATCTTTCAAATATAAACTGTAAGTGATCTGGATGTTGGATCCTCTTACGATAATGTGCGGGCAGATCATTAAGGTATGGTTCGACAATGGATTTAATGTCATGAAAAGCAAAGTTCATAGCTCATTGAAAGGTAGCCCCATCATTTTTCAATCCAAAGGGAATTTTCTTATACGCAAATGTACCCCAAGGGCAAATGAAAGCAGTTTTATGTTGGTCTTCCAGTTTGATTTGGATTTGATTGTAGCCGGAGAAACCGTCCATAAACGAAAACACCTCACTTCCCGCACATGCATCTATGATCTGGTCTATAAATGGTGTGGGATAGTTGTCCTTAGGACAGGCTTTATTGAGATATCTAAAGTATGTACAAACGCGGATAGTCCCTTTCTTTTTATCAATAGGAACAGGGTTGGACACCCATTCAGTCAAAGCTATGGGATATATAAAACCAGCTTTCAACAGCTTTTCAACCTCTACCTTCACAGCCGCCGCTCTACGTGGGTTCACGGGTCTCAATTTTTGTCGAACTAGCTTGGCATCAGGATATGTATGAATTTCATGTTCAACAATCGATGGATCTATGCCTGGCATCTCCTCATATGACCAAACAAAGACATCGTGGAATTCCTTAAAAAGGGTAGTATAGATGGAAATCTCTTCAAGGGAGCATTTTGCACCTATATATATGTTTTCCACGACATCAGGGTTTACAGAGATGTTAATAGGTATAGTGGCGGAAATATTTTCCATATTCCCCTCGGCAAACATTCCTTCCCTAGGCAAGGGATTGATAGATATATCAACATCTTCTGACAATCTCACTCGAAACTCTTGGTTTTCTATTTTTCTTAGTTCTGGAAGAAAATAGGATCGATGATGAAGATCCTCACAAATCTTATCACGTCCACTCATGGCTTCCAGAATAGCTTCATCAAAAGGTAAAACTGTGTCTAAACAATCTATGGAAAGCAAAGAGTTTTCCACCCATGCGGGAAAATAGACTTCTTCCAGATCGTCGAAGACTGTTAGAGGATCTGGAATGGGATCAACAGTGGCTTGAGTGATGTCTTGATAAGCTATCTCCACTTCCGATAAGGGCACTTCCGGTTCATGGGGAGTTGGGAGAACCCAAGGATCAGTCCTATCGACAACTGTAGCGATGGACTTCCCCACACTAGTGGAACCAATGTAATTAACTGGGGCTGGAAAATCAAATGTGCCCATCAGTGATGTGTACATTCTAACCCCCAAGCTCTGTGCAGCAGGTTTGACCTAATCAACCAATGGCACAACGGACTCATTAGACTCTAAATGACCGTTTCGGGTAAAATCAAGTTGATCAATAGTAACCAACTTGCCCTGATGTGGAAAAACCACTACATGAAGAATGGCCGATGCAATAGCGGACATCGCATAAGTCCAACTTCTTCCCAGAAGCAGATTGTAGTCCAAAGGAGCATCAATCACTTCTACTTCAACAGACACTGCTTTTCCTGCCAACTTAATCTCAAAAGCCGGCAAGATACCATGTGGACGGAAGGATCTTCCATCAAAAGTAGTAAGCAAAGTGTTTGATGGGACCAGCTCTGGGGATCCAAGAGCTTTCCAATAGGTCAAGGACATAACACATGTAGAGGCCCCATCATCAACAACTACCCTTCCAATGGTCTTACCACCATGGACGACATCTATTTATAGGGCTACATGATAGGGGAGGAGAATTTTAACATTAGATAAATGAAATTTTTCCATGAGACTCGAAGAGTCCATGCTGCCTAAAGATACTAAGAGGGCATCCCGCTGAGCGGGACAACTCTGTAACACCTCTTAAGCTAACATTGCACATGGGGTTTGAGCTAAGACTTAGACCATGGAGTAGTTCGAAGTAGCCCTAGCATTAGGGTTATGCAAGGTCTTCTTGAAGACACCTTTCGGTATCTTTGGTATAGTTTCAGCAGGCTTTTCTATTATGAGAGGGTTCGAAGTTTCACCGACAGCTTTACCCTTCTCAGAAGTGTCAGTCTCATAATTTTTGTTCCTTGTCTGCAACAAAGTCGAAGATCGAACCATGTTGATATAATTTGGGTCAGGGGTAGTTTGAGTGCCCCCTGCTACGTTAGAAGCTGAAGCAGAGTTCTGTCCTTGGGGAAAAGGATCCTTTAGAACAGTCGATTGTTGAGCTTTAAGCAGCTTCTGGGCTAGGGGACAAAGGTGATTAAGGTGGTCCTCTTGGCACAACTTACAAGGGAACTTGACCTTCTTATTTTCTTTTTTTCCCCCATCAACATTGTTCACGGGATTTTGCTTGTTTTGATTTCCCTCTCCCTTCTTGCCTTTCTTTTTCTTCCCGTTGGGCTGCTGATTGCCCTTCTGAGAGGTTTGTGCAAAAACATTTGCACTCTGGGGGGAGGGGGCAGCCTTTGCTACCTCCACCGTAGACTATTTGACAGACAACTGGTGAAGTTTTTTAGTCAAAGACTCTACGGTGGGAGAGTTAACGGATCCAACCACACCATCGGCATGGGGTCCAGGCTTATGCTTCTCCACCTCGTGCGAAGGCCTCGATGCCTCAGGGATGATCTCATATAAGATCCTAGATTGTGAATAAATCAAATCCAATTGTTGGGCCCTGAGTATGGCTTATTCTTCATTCGTCACTCCTAAGGTGGATACGTCCTTAGATATGTATGGAAACAGTGATTTAAGGAACCACTCTAAAATGAACTCAGGAGGGATAGTGGCTTTTATAAGGCTCTTTCGCCTCCTCCACTCTTGGATATGATTCGAGATGTGGGTAGCCTTGTTTTGTCTAAAAGTAGACAACAAGTCCGTTCCAAAATCATATCTAACCAGAAGCTGAAAGTGGCTGAGAAACGCACTATCCAAGTCCCAAAAACTACTGAAAGCAGCAAAAGGCAGTTCAATATACCATTTTGCCGCCATACCTATCAAGGTTCTCTGGAACAGCCTCAACCTCACTGAATATTCATTCAGCGAATTTGAAGAACACCATAAATGGAATGTAGTGGCATGAGCCCCGGGATCTTCACCAGTTTTTCCTTCGAACTTAGGGATGTCCGATGGCAATTTGGTGGGAATAGGTGGCCACAAGGGGTCATGCCTAACCAGGTCATTCATCAATTTTGACAAATCTGGCAAGTTTAAAGTTGCCAGGAAAGGAATTTTGGGTCGAACTGGGGTACTAGATGTGCCAGCTTGGGGATTAGAGGGACCTGCCCCCGAATTCTCATAGGTAAAAGTGGGGTTTCCCCTTGACATCGGTTGTGAAGTGGGAAGGTTGCTCTAAAACGGATTCCATCCGTAAGCCACATGATTGTGTGTGGGAGGTGTAGTGTAAGAAGTTCGGGATGTCCCCATAGGAGTAGGGGTCTGAAAGATAAGAGCAGGTATCCCTCCGCTAAACAACGAAAAGGGAGAGCTCGTATAAGGGACCGAAATTGGGGTTTGGAAACTTTTCCCATAAGAGGTGTTGCTCCCAAACTGCACTCCTACATATGAAGGAGGTGGACCTACGTATGGACTGGATGGGGGGATATTCCCCCCATTCCAAGGAAATCCTTGGACAAATGCTGAGGATCCTACAGGACCACTCTGGGTAGTATATGGAAAGGAAGAAGGAATCGTAGGTATACTGGGGATCCTAGTAACCATGTCACCAGAAGTACCTGCTAGGTTTGAGTGAACCAGTGGTTGAACCACCCGGCTCGCTGGAGTCAAAGGTATAGAAGGTAAACTAGATCTAGGGGCACTTACCGGGGGAGGTCGTACCCCTTCAACCAGAAGGGTTGAGTTGAACACAAAAGGAATTTCTTCCACAGAAGACATGATCCTACCCAAAGGGAAACCTAATACAGGTGAATCAAAAGGTCTAACCTGAACGATCACCGGATCATTTAAATCAATCAAGGGGGTGTTAAAAGTTCCTTGCAAACTCGTCAATATGCAATTCTTCTATCTCGACTGTATCAAGATCAAAACGGTTAGCTATCAGTTCTGGTTCACCAAGAACTTCACTTATTCCTACCGGTTCAAATGAATCGTCAGTGTCTAATCTTCGCCTTTGGGGTAAAGGTGGAGGCTCCAATGTGGTGAGAGGAGGAAGGTTTCTCAACCTTCTTGACCTTCTAATAGGTTGGTCCTCCAGAATTAAAAATTTGACAAATCACACCCTA
Organism: Pseudotsuga menziesii; assembly: GCA_001517045.1. NCBI lineage: Eukaryota > Viridiplantae > Streptophyta > Pinopsida > Pinales > Pinaceae > Pseudotsuga > Pseudotsuga menziesii. Next base: position 65,359 of record LPNX010477359.1, read on the forward strand.
AGGCCAACTAAACACAGGAAAAACCACAGAGCATACACTATAAAAATCCTAAAGCCTCAAGCAATCAAACAAGGGTAAAAGATATACTTTCCCGAAGAAAGATGATGAACGATTACTTGGCGTCCTTGAAGTGGTTCTTAGGCATAAGTGGAGGAATCACCAAACCACCCTCCTACACTTTCAACAAGGGTTACCTTCCAAGCCTGTTCAAGGTGAACTAGAAATAACCTTTCGGTTTACCTAGGTATGAACCGTAAAAGACAAGAGACTAAAGGCTACCTTGGCTATACCAACAGTCTGGGGGGACAGTCGCAAGCCAGACTCATACGCATGGGTAGGGTAGTTGAGCCCAAAACTCTGTCTAGGACAGAATCCCCAGATGCGTAAAAGTCCTGAGTTACGCTTTGACAAGGATTTAGAGGGTTATCTCCTCTTTCCAAGCCTCCACGCTGCCTCATGCTTAACTCCTATTTGAGAGGAGCTTCCCAGATACAGTCGATAAAGTCAAGGATTTACCTAAAGAAAGGTCCACTACGTCTGAGTTTTATAACTTGTGGGAAGTTTACACTTCCTAGCCCACAAGTCTAGCCTAAGCTAGTAGGTGAGAGGCCCCTAAAAACAAAAAATTACTAGTAAATTTTAATTTATGCGTTCATTTTAAAGGGTTGTTTCTTACTCAGAAGGAAATGGAGTGGTGTACTTGTGGTGTTTTGACTCAATAAGAAATAAATAAAAGTAAAGGTGTATTCAAATCAAAATACCATTATAAAAGCAAACTTCTTTTTCTTTTTTGCAAATATGTATTGATGAATTGAAAGCAGCGCTGAAAGAAACTAAGCCTATATTTTTTGTAGTTTTTGAGATAATATCTTTAAATTGAAATAAACACTACTTATGCAAAAACAAACTGCAAAAGCTTAACAATGTTTTTTTTTTCACTTTTAAAAATACTCAAAATTCTACCATGCATCTACAATGCAGTGTACTTGAGCAAACTTGAATTAAATAAACTGTATAAAGCAACAAACTGAAGCAAACAGGCTGACAGAACAAAAGGACAACCACCAAAGGAAGGCTAGGAACCCTAGCTTGGGTGTACACAATGAAAAAAATCACTGTAGACTTATAAAGGCAAGTGACAACAAGCCACTATCAAAAGATAGACTGGAAAAACAGAGCCCAAGACCCTGATCACTGATCTGGACAGAGACACTTTAACCTACCACCCAAACAGGCCAAACTACTTCAGCGTGCAAGCAGGAAATAATCCAAACAAAAGAGACTCAAGGGCTTTCGAAAAAGCACAAAGTGTGATCACCAAAGGTATTCAAACAGGCTACACAGCATTCATAAAGAAAATCAACCCAGAAATAGGGATTACACAAAGAAAGGAACAAGCAAACCTTAACTTAAAAAATCCCTGCTTCCAGGCACATCCGCGACTGTATATAAGTGCAACCCACAGATGATACACGACTATTCAATACAGCAACCTGCGTATGCAGGTTTGCATCCGTGACTGTGCAAAAGGGAAACTCGCGGATATGTATTAAATTTTTTCTCAAAAATAAGAAAAATTTCAAATATTTTCAAATACTGAGGCAAGTATGAACCAAGATAAAATATCACACATAGACTTCAAAGCAAAGACTGGTCAGGGGTGACAGAAACAACCTACAGCAGTCTGGGTTCCCCAGTGGAGTCGCCAGTTCTATTGTACATGATTATGCACCTTATAACCTAAGGTATGGAGTTACCAACATACTCAATTAACTTGCAGACAATTGAATCTAGAGTGCAGTAAAGGAAATAGGAGGATGGGAAAGACTCACCCGATGCAAGACGGTTGATCCTAGCTTGTCCTCTTACACTCTACTTCTCCTCTAAAGTCTTCAGGGATGCTTTCTCCTTCACCTGTCAAGATTCAGTCTTCCAAATACAAGATGATTCATATATATAAACAGGTTAGATAAATCATATACAGGATGCTGAAACATAAACATTTATCAAACCACAATACATGAAATACATTCAAGACAGATATGGAAGAAGGATTCTCTTTATTAACAATAATGAGGAATTTCAGATTACAACCCAATGCCTAAGACAAGGACTCCTCTACAACCAAATGATTTGGATTTCCACTTCTCCAAAGACTTCTGTATAAATTCCACCAGCATAACTTTGCTCTCCAAGTGTATGTACCAAACACCCTCCCCAAGGCCTGTATTTATACATGGTGAAATAAGGCAGTTTCAAAGGTTGAGGAGGTTGAGACAGTTAAGGATATTAAGGTAAATGGCTTAACTAATCTCAAGTAATCATGTGTTTTTAATTTTAATGTCAAAGGGACATATCCGCGGGTATCAAGACCAGCAACTCGCGTATGATCTGCGAGTTGCTATAAGAGCAACCCGCGGATACATCTATCCGTGACTTGCAACAACCGACACTCGCGGATGATCCGCGAGTTGTATATATATAGGGTCGTGGATATGACTTGACATAGTTAAAAATTCAAAGTAACCAGCTGGATGGGTGAGGAATTTATCTTGTAATAAGCCCATGTATAGTGTTTTGGGCAACCCTCAATCCATAGATGTCCTTTTGTGTGCCAACATGAGGGATGTCGGCACTCGAACGGAGAGGTGCCATTCAGGTGGATAACAACCACTAACACCCCCTAACCTATAACCTACAACACATAGACACCCCCACATACATCCACATGTCTCCCTTTACCACTAAGACCCCCCTCCTGTATATCACTCCCGAACCAACCCAACTACCTTTAACCCCCACCCCCTATTACATCCCCTCTACATTCACCTAGACACCCCCACATTAATCTATCCCCCCCC